>PVJO010002832.1:0-135385 GCA_004026905.1 Hystrix cristata | reverse complement strand
AGTATGTAATGGCCATCTTTATCCCTCTTGACTAGTTTTGGCTTGAAGTTTACTTTGTCTGCGATTAGGATAGCTACCCCTGCTTTTTTTTGGGTTCCTGTTGCATGAAATACTGTTTTCCATCCTTTGATTTTCAATCTATGTATTTCCTTTTGGGTTAGATGTGTCTCTTGTATGCAGCATATTGCTGTGTCTTCTTTCTTGATCCATTCTGCTAGCCTGTTTCTTTTGATAGGTGAGTTGAGCCCATTTACATTGATGGTTACAGCTGTTATGAGTTGACTCTTTTTTGCCATATATCTTTTCTGTAGTTGGTTCTGTGTTTCACTTTGGTCAATTGCTTGTCTTTCCCGGTGGGATTTTTTTTTTAGTGTCCTTGTAAATGGTGTTAGCTCTTTCTTTCTCCAGGATGTCCTTCAGGAGATTTTGTAGAGGTGGTTAGAGTCATTCATATATAAATGGATGTTTCTTGAGAACATACTCTTAAGTGAAATAAATCGGACACTCATGAACACACATCGAATTGTTTCTCTGATATGAGAAACCATAACTGTAAATAAGAACAAAGAAGTGTAATAGGTATTATATAAAAGGAGGATGGTGTGCAGAGGAGAGGAGTACTAGAAAGAAAGAAGGGGAAAAGCAGAAAGGCAACAGGGGAAAGAGAGGGGAATGGGAAAATATGGAAAATGATGAATAAACCTGCTGTAAATAGGGAGGGAGGGAGCAGAGGGGAGGGGTGGGGGAGAAGGGGGAGAACCAAGATGTATCATGTATAGGTACAGAATAAATGTAATGAATGTGACCATTGTATATAGAATGTACCAATACATGTTCTTGGTTTAAAAAAAAAAAGTGAAGAGATATTACCACCAAGAATTGTAACCCATAGGATAAAGTTAGACAGTTACACTTAACTGTTTACAATCATTGAGATTTGCCTACCAGCTGCAAGGCCCTGGGTTGGATTCCCAGTATCACAAAAATAAAAATAAAAACTAAAATAAAAAAAAAAGAAAAGTGTCATTTAATAGTATGCAAATGATTGAATAGATGTGTCTCTAGGACCTCCATAGCAAACAACTTTTGTGTCTACTCTAGCAAGCAACATACTCCATTTAATATTTAAAGTACAGCTGTGTGTATTCTATTATCTATAATTTATGCTTCTACTTTTTTTAATAGTAGGTGTTTTCAATGTACAAGGTATAAATGAATTGCAGACTCCATTTATGTAGGTTACATATGTGGAAACATTTATCTGTAAGAAGCAGTAAGACCCTAACTTCTTGTAACTGATAAAATTTTGAACTTACCCTTGGGAAACATTTAGCTAGCCTCTCTAGAGACTCTGACTACCTGTCTCCCCTTTGTCCCTACTTCTTCTCAAGAGCCAAGTGTTGGTCAAGAGCAATAGCGTCTATTTCCCTAACATAAGTAGGGTAGTGTTCATGATCCATGATGTCAGATGGTTCACACTTACTCTAGTAGGGCTTGGAAAGGGTGAAAATTGGAATCTTGCCGAGCACCCTTCAGACGTTCCCAGGAAGAAGCAGCTATGCAGGTTTCAGGGGCCGATGCCTTCACCCATTCCAGCTGCGTGGCAGCCTGGTGCTCAGCTGCTGTTCTGGCTTGAGAAGTTCTAGGTGGGCTCTGCACTTTGGACAAAGTGTTATTTCTCTTCCTTCCCTGCTTCTTCTTGCTCTGGTGCTGGTGTAACTCTGAAATTCACATTTGCTTTCAAGGCTGAAAAAATTCTCTAGGTGCTTCAGCATGTGGGGTTTGGGAATGGAAAATTTCGCTTCATGTCTTGTTTTTTTCAGTTGTTTCCTGAAGGTGTAGTTGTCTACAGGGTTTCATAGGTAGTGACTGGGCCAGGGAAAATGGATTATTTGACTTATCATTATTATATTGCATTTTTATTTTAAAATGGATTTCTTTTTAGTAGGAAATAGCTCACACAGCTAAATGTGAAAAAAGAAAAATTAAAAAAATGTACATTGAAAAATGAGCTGATAGGGGCTGGGAATTTAGCTCAGTAATTAGAGTGCTTGCCTTGTAAGCACAAGGGCCTGAGTTTGATCCCCGGCACCACAAAAAAAAAAAAAAAAGAAAGAAAGAAAGAAAGAAAGAAAGAAAAATGAGCTGATGACTTGGGATGCCATCTTAATCTTTACTTAGGAAGTTGCATCCCGGGGATGAGGTGTGCTGGCAACCTGCTTCTCCTAGGGGGAAATCGTAGCCTTTTGGCTGGCATCAGGAATGAAGAGTTCTCATCTTCCTGGTCAGATGTTGTGGAGTAGAATTCTGTAACACGTAGCTGAGGGAAAGACTGAAGGCTGCATTTGGCTTGACTGTCCCAGTTCCTGTTTGACAGGAACTTAGGATATTCTCTTGAATAAATGCTTACTGATTTGCTGTTTGCCCTTAGGTTAAAATCCAGAGACTTTAAAATATTTCTTTTATAATTCTTACCAATGAAATGTTTCTTTCACCGAGGAGAGAAGAACACGCTGAATTCCTTAATTCTAGAAATCTGATGTTCTTTTTTATGTATTTTAGTAGTGATTTAACTCTGTATCACATTTATTTTTATTGAGATAGTAAGTATATATTATATAAAAGACCTTTCATTTCCCTTAGTTAGATTTATGTGTTTATAAATATTTAGAAGTTTTTCATGATGTGGTTTATTTTTATGTGAACGACTTTTCTAGTACCTTGGTGTAGATACCTTACTCAAGGGTTAATTTTCATTTTTACATTATTTAATGTATACATTTTTTTGGTGCTAGGTATTGAACCCAGGGTCTCATAGAAACTAAGGATATACTCTATATTAGTCTCCAGCCCCCCAAAGTGGCTACTTTTTAAAAAGTGGTTCTTTTAAAATAACTTTATATAATATTTTTATAATCCATTAGTTTAGCCAGCATCAAAATAAAATAATAAAAAAGGGCTGGGGATGTAGCTCGGTTAGTGAGAAAGCCCTTGGGTCATTCCCCAGTATGGCAAAAAAAAAAAAAAAATTGCTTAGAGAAAGAACAGAGTCACCAGCTCCTCTCAATATGTAGAAGAGGTAAAGTACTGTCAATTGTCTTATGAAAAACATACACTTAGAAATCTTCAGTAATATTTTACTGTTAGGTTCTCTGTTTAATAGAGAATTATCATCTTACTGTCTCTTTTTCTCCCTCTTTCTCTCCTTCCTTCTTGTGAAATAGTCCTATGGAGGATAGGGAGGAGATAAAGTTGTCTTGCAAGCTTAACAAGGAACCAACGTTCCCTCCGTCCGTCTGTCCTTCCTTCGTTCCTTCCTTCGTTCCTTCCTTCGTTCCTTCCTTCCTTCCTTCCTTCCTTCCTTCCTTCCTTCCTTCCTTCCCTTCTTCTCTCCCTCCTTCTCACTCTCTTTCTTCTCTCTCTCTTCTTTCCTCTCTCTCTATCTCTCTCTCTTTCTTTCTTCCTTCCTCTTGCTGGGGATTAAACTCAGATCCTCACATAGTATTTCACATTACCTGCATCTTAAGGTAAATACTCATGTGTACTGGATATTTTAAAAACTGGATTCATAGAATACTTTAATTTATTACCTTAAAATTGAGTTAATAATCACCATTCAACTGGAATGTCAATGTCAGGAAAAGACGAAAATGAAAGAGAATTTACATTGCTGGGAAATGGCTGCTGGGTACCACCTGATCATACTTTCAGGTGCCAAACAAATAGACACACACACATACACGTGGAACATTTAAATAGGCAAGACTTGTTAGTATTCTCTTATGTAGAGTAAATGAAATGAGTGAATTAATGATTTGCATGGTCATCCCTCCATTTGTGCTAGGAGCTGCTTAGAAAGATTCTGCTGGCATCTTCCTGTACCAGCCAGCACTGTACAGTGTAGGAGGCACAAGGACTGAAAACATCATGTCTTTGTTTTCTGAAAACTTGAGTGGTTACAAAGCACAGAGGTCTCATGCAGAAAGATCTTTACCTTCTATGTCTTCTGTTTTCAAAATTCTTAATCAAGGTACTGGCAGTAAAAGTGCTCTTCTCTTTGGTTACAGACCACGAGGCGTTTATAGCAGCAGGTCACCTGAGAACAGCACCAGCTAACATTAATAAGTTAAAAGTACCACTGGGATGAGGGGAAACGTGGCAGAAGTGCTGGGTTGCTGATCTTCTTTATCTTGTCCGTCCCCTAGTCTCCTCGTTTAGGTTCATTTCTGGACAGTCTCTTCTCACTGCTTAAATGCTCATCTGTGCTGATTTAAAATACCTTAGTGGTAGCTGGGAGTAATTAGCATAGAGAACCTAGAAACTCAACGTCTAAATTTTATTAATGAGCTGAGTTTAGCTCTTCTTTATCTTTTAACTGACCCCGAGAGCATTAATGAAAAGTGTATAAATATGAATACAGGTGTAGTAATAAAGGAGAATTATCTGTCACCCTTAATTTAATTGGTGTCACCTTAGCTTTTAGTAGGGTAATAGCATAGTATTGCCACTTGCAATCATTCAAAACTACTTAGCTCACTAATTAGCTCCCTTAAAAATTAAATGACCTTTCAAAAGTGATCAAAACAGAATCAAGTAAGAAATAGTATATATATATATATATATATATATATATATATAAACATTAGTAGACTATCATAACATTTTAGAGTTTTGAGGGACCTTGGTGTTCATTTTGTGTAACCTCTGTCCATTAAAGAATGTATCAGAACATTCTCCTGTTGTATGGACTTACTAAGACTCTAGTAACTAGAAGTTATTTTAATACATTTGATATTCACAAGGTCTCTCAATTAATATTAACCCCTAGTGAGAAACTGAAAGTGTAAATAAAGACTAAAATGTATTATATTGGGAAAGGGAAGAAAGAGTCCAATTGGGAAAGGGAACAAAGTGGGGGGAGGGAGAAAGGAACAGAGGGACAACAGAAATAAGAAATAGAAGGAAAATATGGAAACAAAGCTTTTGTAAATAGGGAGGGAAGAAGGGGTGAAGGGAGGGAAATGGGAAAAAAAAGAAGCAACAAGATATATCGTGTACAGGTACAAATCCCCTACGGTGAATGTTATCACTATGTACATCTAAAATGTACCATTAAAATAAAATTAAAAAATCAAGTAAACCAGTGAAACAAAAAGGAAATAAAATATAAATGTGCATATATTTGATACCTTACATTTTATACAATTTTCATATACATTTCTCTTTCATTATTAGTGCCTATTAATTTTACAAAACATTGATTTTCAATGCATATAATATATTTTGATCATATCAATTCACCATTATCCTCCCTAACACTGTTGCCTCTTTCCTATTATTCCTTTCCTCTATTTAATAATAGTCTCTCTCCTACTTTCTTGTCAACATTTTTTAGATTCCACATGCAGTATTAGGAAAATATGTAATGTTTGTCCTTCTGGGTCTGGTTTATTTTGTCCAACATGATGATGTACAGATGAATCCATTTTCCTGAAAATACAAATTTTTCATTTTATAAATGTAAGAGTAGGTATATAATTTCTAAAAGCATTGATCTGGAACTATGGTAGTATCATCTTACTTTGCAAACTTTTTTTTTTTAGAATAACAAAAAATATTTTACTAAAACATAAGATTCACAGAAGTTTCCAGACAAGCCATACAAAATGGTCACAAGCTTTTTTTTTGAAGGGGGGAATCTACACTAGACAGCAAAGTCACAATGTTATTAGTGAAGGCCGTGATGTTTGTTAATGTTCCCATTTTGGTTCAATCAGTTTGTCCATCTATAGAGTCTAAATGAAGTTAGACTTGGCTAGAGAGTGTATTCTAAAGAACTGGTTAGCTGCTTTTAAACCAATGCAATTAGATCACCATAAAAAGGGGGGAAGGAGCCCATACGATTTTGAAACTACCTTCCCCCTCAAAAAAATAAAATAAAGAACACCCATAGCCCTGCAGCTAACCCTGACGACTACCTTCATTCACAGTGCTTTATCCTTAAACCATGATGGGGGAAATGAGTAAAAGCAGAAGGCCACTGCTTTCAAACATTTCACAACAATCCACATGATACTTCTAGCCTCTGCTCATGCTTTACAACAGCGAATCAGGACAAGACATAGATTTGCTAACGTGCATTTAATCACCAAAGGACTAAAAATGTCTGGGCCTTTATTCTGTAATGTTTCTAAGACTGTGTCCATTAAATGCAAACAAAAAAGGAAGAAGTCTTGGCAGAACAGGAGAAGTGACACAAACTTGATGATCGATCGGTTTAAGTATTATTCATGGCATATAGCCTAGTCCATGCTCTAGCCGTTTCTATGGTTGGGGCTTCGTTGGTCTTCCACTGCTCCGCTACATCATTTGCTAACGGATCATCTGGATTAGGAGCACTTAGCAAAGCCTGGATCCATAGCAAAACTGTGAGGATCTGCAGTGCTGGGGACCACTTATCTTTCAAAATATCTAAACATATTCTTCCCAACTTGCCTACATTAGGATGATAAATTTTGGTCATGAAATGTACTTTAGGTGCTGCCATTGGGTATTCTTCTGGAAGAAATAGTTCAAGTTTAAAAGTCTCTCCCTCGAAGGGGGAATCCTGGGGGCCAGCAATGACCACATGAAAATAACGGGTGTTGCTCTCATCTGGTTCTGCTTTAATACCAGGAACTGGTTCTGCCAGCAAATGCTGAGTTTCCTTGATGATCCTGCGGGGCAGCCCGGCCATCTTGTCAGACCCCCAGTCAGCCTCTGGTCACTTTGCAAACTTTTAAAAGTTACTACATGGTATCTATAGAACAAAATTCTGAAATCAACCCAACTTGCATGTTTCATTTAAACTAAAAAAAGAGCAGTATGGACTAAGGCAATGGGAAAACTGTTTTGAATGCATTATTACAGGCATAACAACATTTAATTTGTAATTTCTGCTTCAATGTGGGTCAGAAACCCAGTTCCCTCCGCTAATGGTTTGGGTTATATTTTCTCCCCTGGTAGAGAAACTAAAGCTCCAAACCCCACATGGCCAAGAGAACACACAATCTGCAGTATATGATGTATTTGTAACTAATATTTGGACCTCATATGACATGATTTAGAATGTAGAGTTTGGCTTTTGAGAAATCCAGACTGTGCTACTTATGGAGCACCCTTCAGCAAACAATGTGTCAGCCTTCAAGGAAGGTGGTGTTGCCATCCTCCCTAGGTCTGCTGTCCCTGCTCCTCTGTGCTCCCCTGTTGTTCATACCTCTCATCAAGGTAATGTCATTGCTCACTTAGTTGCGTCTCTCTCTTACCAGAAAACAAACCTTGAAGGGGTAGGAGTTACTGCATCATGACTTGTAATTTCTCCAACAAGTGATACTGCACCTGGCATATGGCAAATCCCTGGTAATGAATAAATGAACGAGAGAATGAACAAATAAAGGGCACTGGAATTGTAAAATAACTATTAATCCTTTGATAGTTAATGTACAAAATACCCTATAGAGGTGGTAGTATGAGTAGGAAAGCTATTTGGTTCTTTCGATAAAGGTGCAATTTAGTTAACTTGCATTGCTTTGAATTCTGTTGTGATTACTTTGAGCATGTAGAGAACACAAAATGTATCTGTGCTGCCTGTGAAGAGCTTGTATTCTGGGATCTAGAATAGAACACAAAAAGAACTCTATTTCATAAAAAAGATTGACTATTAACATCAAACGAGTTAAAAACATTTGCTAAGAATTATCAGTAATCGTACATAACCTACAAAATTGTGTGTCACCACAAATCAAGACATAGGTTTCCCTTGTACCTTAGCAAAAATTTTCACAGTAAAGAAATCTTAAGAATGAAAATTTTGCTTCTGAGATAGAGGAGTCATTTTTATTTAGTAGATATTTAGAACAATCCACTGTATTTGTTGCACACATTCATTAAAATGCTTTAATAATACTTGTGATGTAGGTGATCTGCCAAGTCAGAAAAGCCTCTAATCTAATGCTGTTAGTCTTTCACATTAATGAACACAAAGCAAAATTCATTAGCATACAGTGCCTTCCCCCAAGTGCAGATCTGAAGCTCATTTTCACATTATGACAGGCCCCTTCTTTTCTCACAGATAGTCTATCTCCAGATGAGGAAGAGTATGTTGAAGGCTTGTGTTGATGAACTAATGATAGTTGCTGTTGATTTTTCTTGGAACAGCTTGACTTTGAGCAGTTTTTGAACATACACTCGAGATCTTACTAGAGTTAATACCATGTGTTGTAAATGGTAGTTCCAAGCCTAAATCCTTCATTTCTCTACAGAAACTGTACTGTAGCAATTGAGAACAACAGCAATAATAATACATATTAACATTTATTGATCTCTTATTTATCAAACACTGTGCTACAACTTTATATTCATTTATTTTATTTCATCTTTGTTACTACACTTTTGGTTCTATTTTTATTCCATTTTACAAATTAGAAATGGAAGCAGAAAGAGGTATATTCCCTGTCAGAAGGCAGTCTCAGGCTTTGTGAGCTGTTATACCAAAATACCCTAGGCTGAGTAGCTTATGAACACGAGAAATGTATTGTTCGCCATTCTAGAGGCTGAGAAGTTCAAGATTGAGGTACTAGAAGATTTAAAATCTGATGAAGGCCTGTTTCTCATAGATGGTACCTTTTATGTGTCTATCTGGTGGAGGAAGAAAACAAGCTCTCTCAAGCCTTTTTAAAGAGCATTAATCCCATTCACTAAAACTCCATCTTTATGATCTGGGAGAGTGGGGCATGGCAAAGCTGGCTGGGGAAGTAGACACGACCTGGTAATTATGAAGATCCTGGAACATGTATGCAGAAGAGTTCCCAAAGTCCTGTACATGGATTTCTTTTGAGAACTCAAACAGGTTTTCAATAGGATGGACTAGATCCGATGTCAGCCTGAGGCAGGGGATGACTGCCTGTCGGGACCCCTATGTTGAAGTTCTCACAGGCTCCCTCGACCATTCGGACAGGCTGTAAGGACACAGGCACCACAAGGAACCTGCTCTCATTACTTTCTTCAGAGTAGTCAGCCCTGCTTTCTCCAGGGTGTCCTTTTATTGCTTTTTTCTCCTTTCACTCGGCCCAAACTCGCTCTGCAAAGCCAGGTTCTCACTCACTCTTCAGTTTTACTTTTTCAAATAAACTTGGCCACTGGTTTTTGCTCATTTTGTTCAAGATGAGAAGAACTTGGAATCTAAATCCAGAGTGAGAGGTGAGCAACCCAGAACTGGAGAACATTTAGTTTGCGAGCCACTTTTAAGAAGGAGCTACCCGATAACACCCATAACCCAGTAACCTCCCAAAGGCTCCACCTCCTTATACTCTTACATGGGGGAATTAGGTTCCAATATATGTATTTTGAAAAGACACAAACATTCAGACTATAGCAATGTCATAGCAGTGATTCAGACTCTGATCTGTTGGACTCAGAACAAAAGTAGCAGTGGAGTTTGCTTGTTGTTGTAGCATACGTAGTAGTTTTCTATTTCTATACTTTTATTTATGTTATTTCCTCCTTACTGAATGCTCCATACTATCCATTCAACTTTGTGTCTTCAAATCCTTCTGTGTGTGCCTTTCCTACTTTGGCAGAAGAAAGAACTATTCCATCATTGCAAAAATGGAAATGCGCTGTGACGTATTAACAAATGTCAAAGTCTAGTCCTCTTTCCATTATGTTTAGTGTAGTGTTAAAACTTAAATTTTTACACTGAAAAATAAAAAGAGTTTTAAGAATATTTTAAAAGGATCTCTAAAACAAACCTTGGTTTTTGATGCCAGATGGAAAAGAAACTTCGGCCCACAAATACTCTTTTTGTTTTGTTTTTATGAGCTTCATTCTATCCAGAGAGCTCTTTAGGACTCCTCAAATGAAAGAATTTGGAGTCTCTATCTTCAGATTACTATTGAAAATAATCCATGGATATAGATTAGGGAATATGAACTATTTTTTCTACATTGAAAGAGTTTTCAGTTATAGTTTGCTTCTGTGGGACTGATGGAAAAGGAATACGAAGATGTATTTTTCTACAGTATTTTTGTCTGACTTTTATTGGCTGTGTATATAAGGTTATACCTACCATAAGAACAAACTTTCACACACTGCCTAGTATGACAGACATAGATTCCTTTAAAGCTCTGCAACTAATCTCTTTGTATTGTTGTAGAATGCGTGAAAAGTGGATATCACCTATGTGACATTAAAAGGCACATCTGCCAGCAAGTCTCTCCTTGGTTAATTGACTTTACTAAAGTATTGAGTTGGACTGGAGATCAGGAAACTGGTGTAAGTGCTTTTTCTGTTACTCATTAGCTAGAGTCATTGGAAGAAACTACAACAGCCACAGGTTGCTTACCTGTTAAGGGGGTTAGTTGTTAGGACGGACATTAAGCTATCCTCTAGCAATTGAGTTCTTGGAATCCATGAGATCTTGCATTCTTCTGCTCACCAGATGCATTTTCTGTGTATATTGGTTCAAGACAGCCTTTCCCATTTCTCATGTCTTATTGAATTTGAAAGAATCAGATATACTACTTCAAAATATGTCACCTTAGCATATGGCTTATTTTGAGCTGAAGGCCACTGAGAATCGACAGATACAGAAACTGTCTCAGATCTTTCTTTCTCTAAGAATAGAAATGTCTGCAAAATCAGGACTGTCATGAATCACCTAGCCAGGAGGGTTTAAGAAAGCACTTCAACTAATCTCTTTGTATTGATGTAGACTGTGTCTTCATAAAGAAGACAGGAATCAACAATGAGAGGAGTCGGTGCAAATCAACCTTACTAAAACGACCTTTATCCTTTCAATAGTTTCCTCATGTATTTCCCTTGTTCCAAAAATATCAACTTCCCTTTTTTTTGTCTGGTCACTACCCCACAATTTATTACCTTTTGTTAAAATGGTATGTTTCTGCATCCAACTTCTATTTAGGTTTTTACTTCTTTTCTGTGTAGCCCCATGCATGTAAAATTAAAAACATCAATTAAACATGTATGCTTTTTCCCCCTGTTAACGTATTTTCTATAAGTTTAATTCACAGGCTATGGGACAAAATCTAAGATGGTCAGGGAGAAGTTGTTTTTGCTGCCCTATTTGAGGCTGAAAATAGTTTTCTTTGATTTATAATAATGCTGGGAAATCATTATTCCCATAATTTTTCCTCCATCTTTTTTCCATATTTTTTTCCTCCCTTCCCCGCTCCTACAATTTGAAGGTATTTGTAGCTTTATAAGCTCTTGAATTTACATGCTTACTGAGCCAGTATTGTAGGATTCTACGCCTACTGCTCTACTCATAAAGCAGCTAAAATGGAAATTATATTGTCTCCTATCATGGGGATATATAACATGGCATGGCTTTTTGCCAGCTCCACATCACACCTGTTTTCTGGAATCATAATTTATACAGATGAGCACAAGGTGAATTCTAGACACATTGAAAACCAGCGTATTTTTCTGTTACCAAATGATTCAGAAGGAACCATAATCTAAGGTTCTCCGGGTTAATACCTTATGCTTCCCGAGGACACAAAATTATCTCTCCCACAGTACAGAAGTATTTCGCTAGGAATCAGAAAACCTACATTTTCACTCAAGCTCTGGTACTAATTTGTGTTGTGACCTTAGGTAGATCAGTTAATGTCTCTGAACTGCAATGTCCTGAGCTCCAAACTAATACACTAGACAGTTTCTTAAATTCTCTTCAGTACAAAGTTTGTTACATGCTCTAGGGCCGTGATCTAGTTTATTACTCTGGTAATAACATACTTTCAGCAAATAACTTGGAATAAAATTCAATTTTTACAAAATCTCCAGATATCAAGAAAAGGAAAATTTTATTTCAGCATTGTCATCCTGCAGAATGGAACATATCCTAGGTAACTTCATCATTCCTCAAACATAAAACATGAGAGCCTAAAGAAGTACGATTAGCCAGTGACAAAAACATGGTCTTGTCTCAGAACACCAGAAATTTATTTCTGGAACCAAGTAGAGATTTGCTAGCATTTCTGCATATGGGCGAAGACACCTGTGAATACAGAAATGCAATATATGTAAAAACTATTCACTTACATCTGTCTACAAATATAGAAACATCTGAGTGCTCAATTTTAGTTCATTCTTTAGTGGGTAAAATGCTATGGGCTGATGTATCTCTCCCTCTTGATTTGGAAAGAAAGGAAAACTTATTTTTACTCAACATGAAGCAGCCTCAGGGAAGTCACATCTCATCTATCAGGTGCCCAAGAGCTTTGTAATGCAAATTGTACTGCTCTTTTCTTTTTACCAACAACTTAATTTGGGACAGGATTGATTGACTAGAATGTTTGCTAATCAGTTTGAAACAAGACTAGGCTGAGGGCCAGTGGAAGTTTGCCAGAACTTCCCTTCCAAAGACAAGGTCCACAGCTGGTCTCATTTTGGAAATGCTTTTGCCCATTATCTTATCATTTGGTCCACTTTGTATGGTCCACATCTCAAATTACAATTGTTATTTTGAAGACATTCCAGAGGTTTAAAAAAAAAAGACTCACAATTTAGAGGTACAGATTTAGCCATACTTTGAAAATTAGGTTACCTTGCTGTAAATTTTAAACTCCCCTTCCCATGTCTTTTTTTTTTTTTTTTTTTTTTGGAGTTCGTAGGTATATCAACAGTTACGAATTACTGCTGAGCTCTAGTTTTTACATGCTGATGTGACAGCATTTGTTGGTGAAGTAGGGAAAACAACTTTTATTTGCCCAAGTCATATGTGTTCTTGATTGATATGAACAAAATACATGCATTCAACCTCACAGTGTAAAACTAGGAAGGAGGGTGCATCAAAGAGGATGATGGGGGCACAAAAATGACCAACTTATGTTATTGAGACCAGGAGATGGACAAACGGAAGGTAGCTAGGGTAGGGACCTGGGTAAGTTGAGATAAGCCCTGGGAAAATTAGAACACAAGGGAAAGGGGCTCACTGAAGTGTGCTGTGGGAAACTGGGGGGCAGGGGACATCTGTTCTCTTAACATCAGGTGCATAGCTAAAAATGGCAGCCACAGTGTTTCAAAGGACAAGGGCCTTGGTAAACTGAGATAAGTCCTGGGAAGTTGGGGTGCAGGGAAATCCGCTCCTTCTGATGTCAGAAGCATAGCTAAAAGTGGCAATTGGCTTCGTTCTCATTTTCTTGTGCCCCAAAATAGCCCAACAAAATGCATACGAACCCCTGAATTTGAGGCACCACCTCAGTTTCCACCCTTGGAGCCCCTCTAAGCTAGGGAGAGCTCTTCTTTGTTCTTTCTAATAAACTGTACTCAATTCTTTACCCATTACTGTGTCCTGGACTTCATACTTCATTGTCTTCAGGAGGAGAGCCCAGAAGGAGGAAAGAATTGGTTACATTATGAATATGTATGAATCTGCCAAAATGAAACCCATTAATCTGTATAACCAATACAAAAATGAGAAAAAGATTCTTTCTTTTGTCATATTACAAAGTTTTTTTTTTAGTTTAGATATTTGTACCCAAAACAAGATGTTATAAAAATCATTGATGAAGCACAGAAAAAAGCAATGAAGAGGCTGAAATTTCAATACTTGTAGGAAATGGGGGGCTATGACAAGTGTGAGAATCAGACTAAATGTAGGCAGTGAGACAGAGTGGGGTCTGCGGGTAACTACCAAAGATGTGTTTTTAAATAGTTTCAAGTTTAGGTAAAAAAAAATCAAGTACAATGTTTGTAAAACAAGGTCTTTGGTGAAAATTATCAGCTTTGAATAAATTCAATTCTGAAGAATTATATTGATCTTGTTTCAGATCTATCTGTCCTTCACAAATTAGGCAGTAAGATCTTAGGAGAGAGTGGAAAAGAGAAAAAATATTTTTCGAATATCTAGTTTTAGGGATGTGTTGCACATCTGAATATACATAATGGCATGAATTATTGCAGTTTACCTGTGGTAGTGTTTTCCCAATTTCGTAGATGACAAATTTCAATCTAAGCCAGTGCAGGTAACTTACAAAGATGGAAAATCAAGGATTTAATTACAAAGCCCTTGTTCTTTTCTCTGTCCTAACTGTATGAACTTGAGAGTTATATAAACTCCCTGTGCCTCATGTTTAATGCGGGTGTAATACTTTCTTCAAAGGAGTATTTTAAAATTTGAAAAGTTAATTGTGAAAATGTTGAATCCTGTGCAAAAGTCCTGGGGAATGGACAACTTTGAGCTGTTACATGACACACAGAAAAATATCAGTGACATGATTATATCCTCAGTTGAAGAAAGATGGATTCTGTTGAACTGTGATCTTTAGATTGTCATTTTTATATATTCTCAATCGGTTTCTTTCCTCGCCTCATGTTCCCTATCCTGCACAACTCCAGCTCTTATAAATCCACCTCTTCACAGACCTGAATATGACAGGAAAAACTTTACAACCCTGCTCACGACAACCGTGCTCATGTTACGTTCATGACAACTAGCCAGGTTTGGCTACATAATTTACAGGGCTCAGTGCAAAGTGAAACCATGGGGCCCTTTGTTTAAGAGAGCCATTAAATGCAATAAAATGCAATATTTTTTCATTTTAAAGGAAATTCATGACTTATAAACTATTGCACAGGTCACTGGTACATAAGTAATAGCATACGTTTATAAATTTCAAGAAAGATAATAATATGCATGACTCTATACAGTCACACACTCATGAAGCTGGCCCTGTCACTAATCCCTAGTGGCCTCCTACTACCTCCTGACATTGTCCTACTTTTTCCTAGCTCATTTATGCTTCTGGACATCCACTTTACAATTCTCCCTTTTCTGAAAACCCCAACATTTCCTCTCCTCATTTTTACTCTCAGTTGCAGACCTAAAATATATTTTACTAAAGGAAAAACAAACCCAAGCCAAAACCAGAAGTAAAAAGATGAGCTCTTCAACCTCCCTCCCCATGGCTATGTCCAACAATTGTCTTTCATTCTTTTATTTTTGTGCTACATTTGAGCACTAAATCCTAATGTCTTTCTCCAATTCTAGCAATTCTCTACTCTCTCCCTCATAACATCAATTTTCACCTCTCTGTGGGGTAATCCTACCAATACACAGTGGAATTTCTTCTTACATTCTGCTATAGCTACTACTCCATTTCTGCTTTCTGAGTGAAATTCTTTGAAAGTTTTCATACTTATGACTCAAGTTTCTCTTTTTGCTTTCCCTCTCACACCTACTTCAATTTAATTTTTGCTTCTATCATTTCCTAGAAACTGCTCATTTTAAGGGTGCTAATTATTGTACTTCTATTCTGTTAAATGCAAAGATCAATTCTTTGTCCTCATCTCATTTTATCATCAATAGCATTTTCACAATGATTCCTCTCCTCCTCTCTCCATCTCTATCTCACTCTTTCTCTGGTACTGGGAATTGAACCCAGAGCTTCAGGTGCACTAAGCATAAGCTATGCCACTGAGCTATCTTCCTAGTCTTCGCTTTTTGCTCCAATTGCTTTCTGTTTTGGTTTTATGACACCACACACTTCTGGGTTTCACTCCTTCCCACTGGTCTCTCTTTCTCTGTTTTGCTAGTTTCTTTTCTTTATCCTGTCCTCTAAACTCTGCAACTCCTTGGAGCTCACTCCTCTAATATCTGCTCTACTTCACTTACTCCCTTAGAGATTCTACATAGTTTCATGGCTTAGTCACTTTCTATGCACTCCCATATTCAAATGTCCAGCACAGATACCATCCTTGAACTCCCAACTGGTATATCTATGTACTTTGGTGACAATCCTATAATCTTTTCATCCTCCCTTACACTATATTCAATCTGTCAGCAAATTCTGTGCTACCACCTTCCAAAATTTCCCTATTTTGACCACACTTCACTATCTATCCTGCTACACCCTGGGCCAAGATGTCTTGAACCTGAATTATTTCAATATTCTCTTCGTCAGTTTCCTTCTTCTATGTATGCCTCTTGACAATCTATTCTGGAAAATTTTGGAGGTTTTGTACCAAAAGAGTGACAGTCTTTTGGTACAAAACCTCCAATAGTTTCCCACCAAACTCAATAAAACCCAAAGAACTTCTCAGATGAAGAAATAGAAACAGCAAATAGACATACGAAAAAAATGTTCAGCATCACTGGTCATTCGAGAGATGCAAATTAAAACAACCCTGAGATTCCACCTCACGCCACAAAAAATGGCTATTATCAACAAATCAGCCAAAAACAAATGCTGGAGGGGCTGTGGAGAAAAAGGAACCCTTCTCCACTGTTGGTGGAAATGTAGTCTGCTGTGACCACTATAGAAATCAATGTGGAGATTCCTCAGGGAACTAGGACTAGAGATTCTATTTGACCCAGCTATTCCCCTTCTTGGTATCTTCCCGAAAGAATTAAAACGTCATACCGCAGCGATATATGCATAGCCATGTTTGTAGCGGCACAGTTTGTAATAGCAAAATTTTGGAAACAGCCCAAATGCCCATCAACAGTGGAGTGGATAACGAAAATGTGGTTTTTTTATACAGTGGAGTACTACTCTGCCATAAAGAATGATAAGCTTGAGATATTCCTAGGTAAATGGATGCATTTTAAGACCGTACTCTTAAGTGAAATAAATCGGACACACATGTTTAAATACCGCATTGTTTCTCTGGTGTGAAAAACTGAAAGCGTAAATAAAGAGTAAAATGTACTATATTGGGAAAGGGAAGAAAATGTCCAAATAGGAAAGGGAGTAAGGGAGGGGGAAAGGAACAGAGGGACAAGAGAAATAAGAAATGGAAAGAAAAAATGGAAACAAAGCTTTTGTAAATAAGGAGAGAGGAGGAGTAAAGGGAGGGGAAGGGAATGGGAAAAAAAAGAAGCAACAAGATATGTCATGTACAGGTACAAATCCCCTATGATGAATGTTATCACTATGTACATTTAAAATGTACCATTAAAATAAATAAAAAAAAATAAAACCCAAAGACCCTGCAATAGCATATGAGGCCCCGCTATGTGGTTGTATCTACTTGCTTCTTCCTATGTCACCTCCTGTACTTTTCTTTTGCTCACTCTCTAGAGAGTCCTGGCTATTCTTCTGATTTAGGGGTTATGCTCCTTCCTCTGGGCCTGTCTGGAACATTCTTTTCAGATATCCCTGTGGATTGCTCCTTCTTTAGTCTTGGTCAAGTGCCTTCTTCTAACTGAGCCCATCCTTCATACCTGAGGTTTAAAATATGAACTGGTACTCCTAGTTGGTCTGTGCTGCCTGCACTACTTTAATTTTCTTCATGTGGTTAGGGATTTTTGTTTCTTTATTGCTGTATGCTCAGAGCCTATAAGTGCTTGGCACCCATAGGAATTCAGTGTAGATCTAATTGAATGAAAAAATAGCACTTGCAAATAGATATAGAATGGAACATCACCAGAACTTTGCAGTAAATAAATCCTATTTAAAAATCAAAATTTTGCAGTCGTTGGTAATGCGTTATAAAATTTTTCCAAGGATATTTTACACTATAAAATGTATCAAATCTACCTGTAAATGTACAGACTATTGGTCTTGAGTGACTCAGTGTATTGTGACATAAATGAATGGTAAGAAAGAACTAAGACCACTGTCACTATGACTCCAGTATTTACTGTCTGTATTGGGTATGACTGCCTGAGCCTGTTGGCTCTGGAGTACATGAAATGCACAGAGGATATAAACAGCATTTCTGCAGGAAGCTAGAACAACTTTTTCATATAAGTAAGATGCTATTTGTTGTAAAGAAACAGCAAATATGCTCCGTGTGGTGCTTGAAAGAGCACTGAGGGCTTTAGGGTGGAAAGCTATCCTGCTCCTTTTCAGCAGAGCGTGAAATCATCCTATTACCTTTTATCAGGTTACTTACATAAAGGGATTGTACCTATTAATAAAACATCACACCTTCTTGTTTCTCCAAGAGAAATTATGACCAAATCTTCTCATTTCTGTTTCTTCTTACTTTTCTTGAGTCGCTTTTTGCTGCCCTGTATTGTGTTCAGCGTGAATTGCCCACAAGGGTCAGATTGTTAGTCTGGATAACTTTGAAGTGGTTTTTCTTGTACTGAAGTTTTCTTCTAACTTCAGTGTATCATAGAATCTTTATTCTCTGGCTAATTCATGTCTATCCAGGATAGAAGATAATGCAGATCAGATATATATTACATGAATCACATGAATGAGATGTTCATTTTGGTGAGTGATATTATATATAATTTTCTTTGCTTTTCTGGGCAAGGAATCATTTTAATTGAAGTTTAATTTTTCTGTCAGGTTGTGCTTGTCTCCTTGTTGCCTCACACCTCTTAGTGATTTTATATTATTCTTCTCCCCTCTGTTCAGTGAGCAAAAACTTTCCCCACACTTATTTTATTGCCAAGCAGTCGAAGTGTCTATTTAGTATCTGATGTGATCATGAGTATGTAACATAGCACAGGACTAAGTGTGGCAGGAAGCACACCAGAATGTGGAGGGCTGCTGTGGTGCGGAGAGATTGGGTGATGGTTTTTGTTTTTTAGTTTATTTATACTTTTGTTGGCACATAGAACATTCCTTTTTCTCTCTTTACCTGGGTCATTAAATATGGATGCAGTTTTGCTGAATATTATGTGAACTAAAGATCCAAGATCACCAAAAAGTATTAAACAGATAAACAACAGAGACTGTTAGGGTCAGAGTAAGTATGCTAACTGGTGATTCTCAAACTGTTTGTTTCCAGAACTCTTTTGCATGCTATAAAAATTGTTAGGATCCCTGAAAGTCTTTTGTTTTATGGGATATATATGTATGTTTTATGGGATATTAATATATGTATATAATTGAAAAACAAATAACATAAGAATAACATGTTTATATATTTATGAATAATAAATATATTTATTAGCCTGTAAAATGGAGAAAAATTAAAAACACTTGTTAATTCATTTAAGATAATAAAGACTAACATTTATAAAATAAATGACACATTTTGGTGAACATTTTTTAAATTTTTTAAGCTTTCTGATTTTTTATTAGTCTAAAGGAACCCAGAGCCTCATAACAATATATACCACATATAGCTCTGAACCAAACAAAGGCTGCTTAGTTATTTATTTTGAATTTGCTCCTTTTAGGAATAGAGAAAAGAATAGCTTTATTGACCCTCAATGATTTCAATTTTAAAATTAAATTTAAAATTTATTTTTAATACCAAAAGAGATTTGAGAGAGGAACTGTTTTACAGGTTTTCTGTTTTTAATTATTTATTTTTTATTTGAGACAAGGTCCACCCTGCAGTTCAGGCTTGTCTTTACCTCACTACATAGCCCAGACTCATCTCAAACTCATGGTGATCCTCTTGTCTCTGACTCCCAAGTGCTGAGATTAGATATGTATCATCACGCCTGGTTGTTTTAGATTTTTGCAAATCTCCTCATGTGTAGCTTCATAGAAGAGGTCACAATTTTTCTGTTTCTGCATTCAGTCCATTGTGATAACTGTGTAGTTGTTGAGAGAATGAGAATAAAAATGACAAAAGACCATAGGAAACGTCTCAGGGTCTGGAAGGGTTCATTGGGACACACTTTGAGAACTGATGGGCATGATAATTTTGATATTAAATATAGTCCAAAGGCCAGTGTGTTGAAGGCTTAGGAGATCCTGATGGTGCTATGAGGACATGGTGGAGCCTTTAGGAAGCGGGGCCTAGTATGAAGAGGTGAGCTCTCTAGGAGTCCTGCACTTGAAGGGGGTAATGAGCTCTCCTAGCCTTTTTTCTGCTTCCAGGCTGCCATGAGGTGAGTAGCTTTGCTTTGTCACATCATGCACTTTTTGCAATGATGCCATGCCTTGCCACAGGCCCCAAAACAGTGAAGCTGGATGACTATGGGCAAAGACCTCTGAAACAATGAGCCAAAATAAATGATTCCTTGCTTTAAATTGGATACTTCAGGTATTTTATCATAGCATAGGAAACTGACTAAGACAATAGGCTAAGTCCATTCTGAGCTAATTATATAAGTTGGCATTTGGAGTGACATGTGATTGAAGATTTGCCCCTCCACACTCCCTATTACATCACCCAAACAATTCATCCTATTGAGTTAAGGCATTTTTAAAATCAGAGTGCAAATACCAGTAGGAGAGAGAACATAGTCAGTTCCTAACATCTTAATACCTTAGTGGGAAAAAACTAATTCATTTCAACTCGAGAGTTCTTGAGAACAGAAAGAAGACAAAAGAGGAAGGAGAAGGCCCATAAATGGGATTGGAAAAACCCCTCTCTTCAGTTAATGATTGTTTTCTTTGTATTTCACAGCATGGCCTAGGAAACACTTGCTTTCAGGATAGTTATCTCACAGCTATGGAATAGAGGCCATTTTTTAGTTGCTTATCTTCAAAAACTACTGGAATTACAGATCCTGTGGCCTCTAACTTTTAATATAGGACTCACTGACCCAAGAAATGAAAAGAATGCAACTATTAATGAAAAAATCAAAACAAATCCCACTAATTTCTATAAAAAGTATTTTTATCGATAACCATGCAGGAAGCTCTTTATTAATTTGTCTTCATCCTGTTTTGTCTTTCAACTCCTTTTAAAGCTAGAAATGCCTTGTGCTGCCTTGGTTACCTGTACTTTTTCATAAATCATTTTCCTTCTCGTTATGACTTATCCTTAGAGAAGTGTGTTGCTGTTTCTTCATCCCTAAGAAAGTGCACGTTCCATTTTAGCATCTGTGCTGAGATAGTCTTGGACATTAAATTTTAGTCTTTGTTAATAAAGCAAAATGGAAATATAGTGTCAGGTAATGCATGCTAATTCAGTTTACTGTAGGTTTCTGCAGGTGGAATTACAAACATATTTAATTGGAAGACACGATAAACTTTAGCCATTGAATATTCATATCTTTATATTTTAAGTGTTGATTTCTTCCTGAGCTATCTGTACCAAGCACCTTCTAAGGAAAGAGGTGTTTTCTCCTTCATTGGATGAATCTGATGAGGTTCTGGCCAGCCACTGAGGACTGGGTCCCTGAACTGGGAGGGACCTGCTGGGATTTGGTCATGTAATCAGGCTGATATTGGGTCACTCTAAGGCTTGAGCTCAAGTTATAGTTTTGGTGAAAAGCCTGACTTTGTCCAGGAGAAGTAATTCACACCAGAAGGAAGAAGTGCAAGTGGTCAGGAGTAGATCGAGACATTCACGCAGGGGACTTGGAGGCAGAATTACTTTGGTTGCAGGATGTGAATAAAGCTGAGAGTGATGATTAGGTGCAGGCTAGGATGGCCTGCTAGTAATAAAGGACTAAAGTGAAGAAGCCTGTTGCTGTGTGAACAAATGTGCAGGGTTCTGTTCTGTGGGGAACCAAGAGTTATGTGTGGTGAATTATGTGTGGAGTCAAATGCCCAACATGTTAGTATGTTCCAGCAGATATTTATTTGCTGGAGACTCTCATGTCAAAATGTCACTAGAATACTCATAACATAAATTTTGGAAAAATGCCTTTTAAGAAGGAATATAAGCCAAGGATTCATAACATGTCAGAAAAATGTACTCATTAAATTAATTTAAACTATGATTTATGATTTTTAAGAAAAATCTGGCTTTATCAGTTATCCCAATATTTATTTGTTGGTTCACCACTTATGCATGTGATTTCATCTTCACATCAGAGGCAAGGCGTTTCTTCTCAGCCACATCTGTGGGAAGCTCTGGATTTGCCTTCTCAGACTCCTGCCTCCAGGTGCTGTCCCTTCAAGGGGACCCCTGACTCCTGGGCATCAGAACAGCTGCTGTCCCTGGTCTGCACAGTCCAGTGCTGAGGGCATATTAGTTGGGACTTCCTTGCACAACACGTTGGAACACTAAAGAGTGAGTTGGTAAAGAAGATGGATGACTATTTGGGGAATGGCACAGGTATTCACAGATTTTCTCTTTGCAGAGGCTCTATAGTTCCTCCCTATTCATGGCCAGGGTGCCTTTCCTCTGAGGCAGTTCTGTTCCTCCTGCTCACTTCTTATGCTTTGCCCACCAGCAGCACCAGTGTTCTGGTCATGCCATGTGCCATCTTACCCAAGTGGGTGCTTGTACTGTTCTCACTGCTGGAAATTTTTACTCATCTACTCATTCTTATGTCTCACTCACATACACTTTTCTCTACAATCTTTGCTTGGCTCTCCAAACTGTCTTGAATTACTGAAGTCCTGTGTTCCTTTTGGAATAGCACACAATTCAGGGGGCAGTGTTATGCACAGTGATAGGTGGGGTAGAAAATGTCCTCCAAAAGTTTCATTTTTATCGATGTCTTGGTTGTTGTCTGGTGGGATTTGAGGAATTGACTGGATCATGAGGTCTGGAAGTCCATGAAGTGGATTAATCCACTGATGAACTCATAGCTGAATGGGATTAATCAAATGTGGGGCATAATTGTATCAAATGGGTCACTGGTGGTTTGCCCTTGAAGGGTTTTTCTTATCCCCAGCCCTTTCCTCACAGTCTGCCTGTCTGTCTGTGCCTCTTTCTCTCTCTCTGCTTTGTGGCTTCCATGAAGTGAGTACTTTTGCTCCACCACACCCTTCAGCCATGATATTCCGGCTCACTTCAGGCCATGACAATGGAACTACCCAACTATCACCTGAAACCTCTGAAGCCATGAGCCAAAATAAATCTTTCCTCTTCTATGTTGATTTTCTCATGTATTTGATCACAGCAATGCATAGCTGACTAACAAGTGTGCTTTAGTTTATATGATATTTGTGTAATGTTTCTGCTCGCTAGACTGAGATCAGAGTCATATGTCCGTTTTTGTTCACTGTTCTATCTTCAGTGCCAGCCATGGTGTCTGATCCAGAATGGTTGTTCAAGAAACACTGGTGCCCAACAGGTAAAATGAACAAAAATTTTTACTGAATACCTACCATGTTGCAGAGATCACTAAGTGATGAGAATATACCAATAAGATGTTTCTTGTTGTCAAGAGACTCAATCTCAAAATAGAGACAGTCGTATGAGATAAACTGACACACAGCATGGGAAGGACTGATACAGAGATGCGAAAACCAGAGAGTGAAGAAACCAACAAACAGTAACGGGCAAACAAAACAAAGCAAAACAAAAAACAGCATGAGAACTTGAGTGTGATACAAGAACTTTGCCAGTGGTTGCTGGAGAATGCAGCAAAGAATGCAGGGAGGGTGGTAGGAGCCAGATCTTGGGTCAGGCAGATCTGAACTTGAGTTTGGATTCTGAGACTTACCAAACCTCTCTGATTCTGTTCCTCTTCTATAAAATGGGTTAATAAATATTTACAAATATTTCTCAGGGGTGAGACAATCTAAAATTCTGGTGGTCTCTCTGGCTAACAGTTGTGTATATTCTGTTCTCTGCCACTGTAAATTCCATAGTCCTTCCTCAAATGTGTACACATTTGCAGGGGCTTATGTTACCATGGCTGTTTCCAACTCTAAATTATTTTTTAAAATTTATTTTATTGGTATATATTTGCAATAGATAGTGATTACAATATATATATGTATATATTTATATCACTCCTTGATCTTTTTTACTCCACTCTCCTCCTTCCTTCCCATCTCTACAGAGTCTACCTCTCTGCCTCTCTATTTCTTATCATGGCTCTTTTATTTTGTTCTTTAAATTGTTTATATTTTGAATCTCTCATATTAGAGAAAACACACAATATTTAACCTTTTGTGACTGATTTATTTCACTTAAAATTGTGGTCTCTAGGTCCATCCATTTTCCAGTAAATGACTCAAGTTTATCCATCTTTGTGGCAGAGTAGTACCCTATTGTGTATACATACCACTTTTTCTTATCCTTTCATCTGTTGATGGAAAAACACACTGCTTTATTATTTAGCTATTGTGAGTTATTCTGCAATAAACATTGTCATGCATGTATCACGTAGTATGATAACCTCAGTTCTTTCAAGCAAATGTCTAGGAGAGGTATACTCAGGTCAAATTAATTTCTATCTTCAGTTTTTTTGGGAATCTTCATATTGATTTTCAAAGTGATTGTATTAGTTTACATTCCTACCAACAATGTAGAAGTGTTCCTTTTCCCCCACATTCCTGTCAGTATTTATTGTTTTTTTAATTTTTGATGGTGGCCATCCTTACTGGAGTAATGTGAAATCGCCATATTGTTTTGATTCGCATTTCTGTAATGGCCAAAAATGCTGAACATTTTTCATATTTTTATTGTCCACTTGTATTTCTTCTTCTGTATTTCTTCTTTAATTGCCCATTTTTTTGATTGGATCTCCTAGTTGGGGAGTTACTTTTTAAAACTTCTTTACTTATTGCAGATATTAGTCCTCTGAGGAGTAGCTGGTAAAATTTTCTTCCCATTCTGTAACCAAACTCTGACTTCTCTGCTGAATTCTTGCTTTTACCTTATTCCCCACTCCAATTTTAGCACTGATATGTTCTCTGTCTTTCACCTAGATGTGGAACTTATAATATTCCTTGGCCTTTTGTTGGGTAGCAGACTTTATTGAGATCTTAAGGAGAGAATAAGATATTGTAACACCTCAAATTTAGACAGATTATTAGATATCCTTAATCTTAAATCTTTGGATTTTCTGTGGTGCTGGATTTGCATCCTCTCTCTTCTCTACTCTTATTTCTTAGGAGCCAAATGTAAGCATAAACAAACAAATAAAACCCAACAACAGTGACTTGTAACTAATAGAATATAGAGAAAGTGATGTGTGACTTTGGAGACTGGAAATGTTGAAGGGGATCAGAATATGCTACTTCAAAATATTCCACTTTGGCAAAGGAATTGTTTTGAGCTGAAGGAAATCAACAAAAAGATGATACAGAAAGAGCTTTCTGCTTTTCTCTTATTTTCCTAAAAGCAGAGCATGTCCCCTGTGGACATGTCCCCCCTTCTGTACCTGAAAGAGGAGACTAGCCCTTATCTCTGGAGAGAAATAACTCTACAGCCGCAAACCTTACTAAATAATTCTTTTTTCACCATTAATTTTCTCCAAACATATACCTTCCTACAATTTACTGCTCTTAGAAGCCCCACCTCCCTTTCCTTTGTCTAGCCACTTTTCCACAATTTATTGCCCTTTGTTAAAATGGAATATAAGGTCTGGAGTTTAACTACTTTGTTTCACTGCTTTTCAATGAATCCACCATGTATATAAAAATATTAACATCAAATAAAATTTGTACTTTTCACCTATTTCTGCCTTTTGTCACTTTGGTTCATAGGCCTTACCACAGAACTTAGCAAGGTAGAGGATATTTTTCTGCTTCTCCTTAGTCATTCATTTTTGGATTCCTGAGTCACAGATAAAAATGATGGATATTCCAAGATTCTCATGCTGTAAGGAAGCCCGGACCACATGAAGAAGCCACAAGAAGCTTCTCAAACCAAAAGTCCCAGAGAAAGTCTCGGTCAACAACCAGTACCCACCATTAGACACATGAGTAGTGATATTTCCAATTGATTTCAACCATCAGAGGCTGAGTCGTTCCAGGTTTTCAATCTTAGTGTCTGAGATGCCAGGTATTACAGAACAGAAACAAGCAATTCCTGCCATGCCCTGTCCAACTCCCTGTACAACAGAAATCATAGTTGATTTAGGCTACTTGGTTTTGAGGTGATTACACACAGTCGCAGTAACTGCAGCAATGGTTATGTCACATTTGAGCTAGACCTGGAAAGATGAATAAGAATTCCTTAGGAAAAATTGTGGAAAAGATTTTCATGAGAAAACTGAGGACTTCAGTGTGGTAAACAAATGAGATTATAAGAGAAATTCAGTCAGTGAGGTGAGAAATGCCAAGGTGAGGAGGAGTACTGTATGCGTTAGTGGAAACTATAATGTACTTGTTCATTAGCCTAGGTAATTTTCTTCCAAAAATGCTGGAATAGTAGTCTGGAAGAATACTTTAAAAATATACGTTTTTAGATTGAGAAAGTTTATGCAATAGAATTTTGGGAGGCTTTCGGGTGTAACATGACTTCAGAATGTTTGAAATTCTTGCAATTCTTTATTAGCATCACTCTCCAAGTGCAACTAAAATTGAACTTGTCTAAAATTTCAGACTATGGTTTAACTGTGATTTTAAATTTGACTGTGAGTTGCAAAAATAATTTAATTCTTCCTGAATACTCGCATTCAGTTTTAGCATAATTTTTGTAGGGGATGGGGTGATGATAGAGTTGCGAATATGAAGCATTACTTATCAGAATATCTGGATACTAATACATTTTATATGTAATTTCCCGCAGAGGTATTGATTTTAATCATCTTTCAAGATGTAGCACCACATTTGTCAAGGAAGAGGACCCAAATGTGCAATTTTTTCTTAGTGGAAAACTGGCCATAATGAATGTGCTAAAATGTATTAGTTATCTATTAACCTCAACAGGCAAGAAAGCACTAGATCATTAGATTGTCTTGTGAAAAAGCAGCAGCTTCAGCCTCATCTACTCCTATAGAGGAAAGTGGAATCAGCAGAACGCGTGGCCTTGTGAAGGTGCTAGCTTGTGAGAAATACCTGGCTGACTCTGAAGCAGGGATATTGTTAAATGAATGCACATGATGCATGGTGTAATTATACCACTTATGGCAGAAAAACATCACCGTTTTTATCAAATGGTGTACTGTGTACATCAGAACTCAGTATTATCTATCTCTGGGATATAGTGTGAGCTTTGCCATTCTGGAGAGGTTTCAAGTTAAGTTTTGATTAATTTTTGGTGGTTTTATTTGGTTATTGAAGTGTAGCTTGGTTGTGTGTGTGTTTTCCCCCCTTTTCTTTTAAGCAGTGACAATCTTGATTAAATTTCCCCTTGAGGAGTAGGAAGAAAACAGCAAAGTAACTGTCACAACTTCTTTGAGATGAATGACCTTAAGTACTTTGAACATATCATCCTGAAGTAACCTCTCTGGAAGATTAGTGGAAGGCAGAAACACTGTGAAGATTGTGGTACATGGTAGCTGTTAAGTTTTCCCCACTTGATATCAATTTTAAAGCTCAGATGTAGGATTTATTTTTATTTCTTTCACATTGCTTCTTATCTTCTAATCAAACAGCAGCTATATTATCAACATAGTTACTTTTCAGTTTTTAAATTGTATGGGTCAGTGTCTCAGTTTTGTGATGCTGGTCTAAATTTTTTACTCTAAGAAACGTAAACTGAAGTCTGGTGTAGATAACACTTTGTGCTAGGCAAGCATGGAAGAGAGAGCTACTTATGACTTTTGCTCCTGTTGTGGACTATGATTAATAAAATTGCTCTTGGAGTTGCCAAAGACAAGTCAACATGGATGTTGAAAGTGCAATTTACCTACACATCTTTTGCAAGTTAGGTATCATCTTACATATTTGTATATGTTCTCTTCCTAAATACACAGGACAGTATGAATTTAGCCCTTTGGTGATGTTTTAATGGACAAGCACTTTATTTTGTGGTTTTGAGGATTTATTTAATAAATACTTGTTGAACGCTAGTTGTGCCTGAAGTCCGATGCTACCCAATGAAGACTCAGGGAAACATAAGACTTGATTTCAGGGATCTTACAATTTAGAGATGAGGAAACGTATTGGAATGAGGGACCAGCACAAGGAGAAAGCAACAACACACAGGGTCTGGGCATGATCGTGATTGTGTGTAAGACTGATGTCTGAGAGTATTCTTAGTTGTCTTGATTTATGAATGCTGATTTTGAAAGAAAAATATCTTTGGGTTTAAAAGATACTGTTATTTTAGTAAATTGACCATCTCTTATCTTTGAGTTTATAAATATGATTGGCTGTGGAATGTAGTGAAATAAGAAAGAGCAGAATACCAGGGAAATATCTTGCTTTATTGTATTAAAAATGACCAACTGGCACAAAAGAAAGACACAAGGTAAAGTTTAATTTTTAGGCTGATTAAAATGTTAAACAAGGTAAATGATCACATAGAAGCAAGATTTAGAAGGGTGTTTTACAGCAGAATGGTTTATATGTTTAGGTCAGAGACTAAGAATGTAAAACAAGTTAAATTATACTTCGTATGAATCTGACTGAAATGTACACACATACACATACACACACAGACACACACACACACACACACAGAGTTTCCTATGGCTGCAGTAACAAATTTTCATAAACGTGATCATTTGAGATAACAGAAATGTATTCTCTCACAGTTCTAGCCATCTGCAGTTTAAAATCAAGGTGTGGGCAGGGCTCCTCTCCCTCTGCAGACCTGGGTAGCAGTCTTTCCGGGCTCCTCTGGCTCATGGTGGCTACATCATTCCAGTTTCTGCTCTCATCTTGACACAACCTTGTCTCTGAGTCTGTATGACAAATCTTCCTCTGCTTTTCTCTTAAAGGACACTCATTGGATTTAGCGCCTACCTGGACAATCCAGGATAATCTCATCTCAAGAATTAATTTAATCATATTGGCAAGACTTTGTTTTTCCCCCTTAGATCTTTGATCCATTTTGATTTTAGTTTAATACACGGTGAAAGACATGGGTCCAGTTTCATGGTAAGATATATGGATCCAGTTTCTTCTGCAAACAGTTACCTAGTTTTCTCAGAACCATTTGTTGAATAGGTTATCTTTCCTCCAACGTATGCTTTTGCCCCTTTTGTCAAAGACCAAATAGCTGAATGTGTCTGGGATGTTTCTGTATCCTCTATGCTGTTCCACTGATCAACATCTCTGGCCACTAGAGAAATGCAAATTAAAACAATGCTAAGTTTCCATCTTACACCAGAAAAAATGGTAATCATCAAGAAGTCAAAAAGTAACAAATGGTGGCATGGCCATGGTGAAAAAGAAACCCTCCTACATTGTTGGTGGGAATGTAAAAGAACTCAAATTAGAATTTCCATATGACCCAGCTATCCCTCTTCTAAATATCTTCCTCAAAGTGTTTAAGACGTCGTATTAAGCAATACATGCATACCCATGTTTATAGCCACCTAAATCCCAGAAGCAGCCTGTATACCCTCCAACAGATGATTAAAAATGAGATTGGGCATGTCCAGGGTGGTATAGACATAGACTGATTAGATAAAGAATATGTGTTATCTATACATAATGGCATAGTACTTGGCTATAAAGAAAGACAAATTTGAGACATTTGTAGGAAAATGGATGCACCTGGAAAATGTAATGTTAAGTGAAATAAATCAGACGCACATGATGTGGTATTGCATCTCTCATTTGAGTAAGGCAAAGTATAAAGAAAAAGCATAACAAAGCATGGATAGAAGGAGACAGGAGGATGGATCTCTTGCAAATGGGAAGGAATCCAGGAGACTGAGGGTGAGGGAAGTAGGGGAGTAGAGGGAAATAAGTAGAATTAAGATATACCATATAAAGGATCCTAATAACCTCAATGTATGTAATCACTGTATGTCATAAACATGAGCTAAGATTAATAATATCAAAAAGAATGCAGAAGGAGAAAGGGGTTTTAGAGGTGGGAGGGAGGTAAGAGGGAAGAGAAAATGAATTTAAAAGAGAAACAAGACGTACCATGTACATGTGCCCACTCCCTAAGATGGTTGTGAACTGCATGTACTGCAAGCACATACTTATAAAAAATAAATTAATTTAAAAAGCTCATTTGTTGTTGAAGGTGCACTGAGGTGGACAAACACCTGGGGCAGTCTCTCTGGAAGCAGTGGCAGAATACAACAGAAATTACTATACATTAGTATGTTACCAATGTACTAATAAGGATGAATAAACTAAATAAAAATGAAATTAGTATGTTACTTATATTCCCAATTATGATAGTGAAAGAGAGGACACATTAGACAACCAGATATTAATACGCTTATTAATCTTTTGGAAGAATATGAAAAATAGTCACCATACACTTTTTTCTTTGTGGAAACAACTTCTTTATATATTTTATGATTTGTATATCTGACTTTAGTTTTAAATTTAGCATTGTAAAATAAACTTTAGTTAAAATACAAATACAAAATTTAATATTAAAATTTAATATACAAGCTGAGTGTGATGTTACCTGGCTGTAATCCCAGCTACTAAGGAGGCTGAGGCAGGAGGACTGTGAATTTGAGACCTGCTTGGGAAATTTAGTGGGACCCTGTCTCAAACTATAGAAAAAGGCTGGAGATGCACCTCATTGGCAGAGCACTTGTCGAGCATGCACACAGCACTGGGCCCAATCTTCAGCAGTGCTGCAGACACGAAAACCAAACCAAGACAAAATCAAAACCCAAAAAAGTGTGCAGTATAATCCCAATTTTGTAAAATAAATAAGCAAATATACATTTAAATATGTGCACAAAGACTAGAAACAAATTATCAAAATATTATCAGCAATAACCTCAGAGTTAAAGAATTATTCAGTGGCTTTCATTTTATCATTTGCTGAACTTTCTAAATTATTTTATAATAAAATGATGTTCTTTAAAAGAAAGTAAGCATTTTGCTTTTGTATGTGCTGGCAGAGAATGGGAACAGCTACCTAACGTCTGTTCATATTTGACTGTTAATTTATCTCTCTTAAGAATATTGTACCTTTGAGATCTGCCTTAAGGTCAGAGGCATTTAAGTAATAGAATCGTGGAATTTCCTGTAGGACGAGAGCACCGTAAAATCCTGGGCCAGCAACTTCATTTCATCTTGTCTTCCTTGCTGACTGGCTCTGGAGGCTTATCTCAGTTCCTTGCCACGTCAGACTCACCAGCATAGCTTCTTTCTTCATCATTGCCAGCAGGAAGGGGAGTCTATGGCAAGAAGGAAGCCATAAACTTCTGTTACCTGATCTGTAGCCTAATCACTAAAGGGACATCTTACCACCTCTGATGTATCACATTGGACAGACGCGAGTTACTACACCAGACCATACTCAAGGGGAGGGGATTACACGAGGGCATAAATGCCAGAGGATAGATATCTTGAAGGGCACATTAAAGTCTCTCTACCATCCTGGTTCCCCAACAGTCTTACAAAGTTATGGCCAGATGCCCTGTTTCTGAGTAACACAAGTATTCATGAAATAAAAGCACAGAGCAAGAATCATGCATTTTATATCTGTGTATAATTGGTGCATAATAGATGCTTAATACACACTAGTTTGTTCAATTTCTCATTCAGTCATTTAACAAATACATATCTTGTGTTAATGGTATCAGGCACTGATATCAGGTATCAGGTAGTGGGGCTGGATCAGTCAATGAAACAAAGCCCTTAACTTCATGGATCTTACAGTCTAGTGAAGGTAGAGAATGTACTACATCAGCAAGTAAATATATATTATGTCTGATTTGGGAAATAGAGCAGAGAAAGGGGAATAAGAAATGGCAAGAGATTAGCAAAGGCAAGGAGGCTACTATTTACATGGAATGGTCTGGAGAGTTCCTGCTGAGGAAAACTGAAAGAAGTACAGGAATATATTGTATTATTTAGCTTTTCACCACTGTGACCAAATACCTGACATAAACAATTTAAAGGAGAAGGGTTGTATTTAGCTCACAGTTTCAGAAGTTTCAGTCCATGGTTGGCTGGCCCCAAAGCAGCAACATCATGGCAGCATGGCAGAGAAAAATTGCTTCCCTCGTGCAGCTGGGAAGCAGAGTGGGAGGGAAAGGGTCCTAGAGGAAGGGGCCAGAAACAACATACAACTGTCAAAGCCATGCCCCCAGTGACTTGCTTCACATGCTTGGGCATCACCTCTTAATAGGCTCATTCAGCTATGACCTCATCAATTGAATTAATCCATTAACCTGTTAACTCACTGATGACCTCAGTGCCTTCCTGATTCTATTAGGTCTTCGGGCCCCACCTCTGAACTCTGCTGCTTTGGCAATCAAGCATGAGTCTTTGTGGAACACTTCCTATTTAAATCATAAGACATGTCATGACTTTATCGAGAGAAACAGAGCCTGTGATGGCCATGGAAAGGTATTTCTCAGGTCTCTGGTAGCCTGCTGATCTGAAATTCATCACTGTTTGTCAGTGACTGAACATGCATATACAAAGGCAGATCCATTGTAAGATGATGGACCTATCTACTGGGCAACCTCGACAGAAGGGTTCCATTACTGTCCTTGCCAAAGTTTCTCAGAATTGCATTGCATTTTTAGAATTTCCTGCCCATCCTTCCTTTCATCCTTCAGCCTCTTCCAGCCACTCTCAATTTTCTCTCACAGGCATTTCCCTCAAAAATTCTCTTACATATCAAATACCATTTTGATGTCTACTACTCTGAGGATCCAGACTTATACAATGTTTCAGGCAGAGTTTATCTGAGTACAAAGGCACTGAAGAAGGGCTAGGGGTGCAGCCTGGTGGTAGAGTGCTCACCCAACATGTGCATGCATGAGGGCCTGGGATCCATCCCCAGCCCTGAGTGGGATGGGGTGGGGGCCTGGCATTTTCAAAAACTATCAAGGAGGTCCACGTGGATTCAATGGAATAAGCAGGAGGAAGAATAGTAGGGGATGAGATCAGAAGTGCACACAGAGTTCTTGGAAAAGAAAAAATAGCTGACTTAGTTATTATGAAACTCTTTTTTTTTCGGAAAAAGGACCAATAATATTTAAACACGGCATATATATCAATTACAGAATTTAAAGGAAGGGCTTTATAAAGCCAGTACCTGACAATTTTCTCATTAGCTGCACTCAACATCTGTGTAGGTAGTAAATGTAAGTGGCCCAGTTCTGGGCCATTAAAATTTTGATGTAACTCATTAAGACGACTTACGAGCCTTAGTTCAAAGGGCTGTTGCCATTGTTTCTGAGAGAGTGACCATAAAGTGTATTTTATGCAAATCTAATAGATTTGTAATGAACGATCCTGCTTAATAAGCTGATCAGAACATTTGGACGTTTACTTGTGAGTGACCACAAATGTCTTTTTCTAAAACTACTTTATGGTGCTAATCATTTAACTTGAATAGCATTTAATGTCATGCCAAGCACCTAGTGAGCATAAAGGGTATTTGGTTACTGATGATAAGGATGAAGATAATGGTTCTTCTGGGGTGCCAGTCAGCTGCTTGAAGGAACCACCAGGTCCTTCTGAATGATCGAGGTGAAGACAGCAGCCACTGTAATTCTGGAGGCTTGCAGCCTGAGATCCTTGTTCACTCCAAACCATAAGCCTGTTGCAGTATAGATTTGACAGTGCTCTTCACAAGGCACTTAAAACTACTTTGGCCTCGTTTACCTCCATAAACTATGACAAGTCCTCTCTTTAGTTTCTGGCAAGTGAAAGATTGGAAAATTCTCCTAAATTTCTGAACAGAGCAATGTTCAGTCAAGTGATAAAAGCTTCAGAAATTAGTCTTGAATATTATCGCTGTATATCAATTGAAGTTAGATGAAGAGCTTTACATTCATCCAGAGTTCTTTTTCACACTAATTAGATACTCTTCAAAGGTGTAATTACCATTTAAAAACTACTTTGGAGTGCAGAGTAGACAATAGATTTTTAATGTCTTTTAATTTCTTTCTGTGTTTCTCATATTTCATTGGCATTTTCTTATTTTACAAATGAATCATAGGACTTTCAAGGACGTTTTCTTTTCCACAAGTTAAAATTCTAAACAGAAACTCAGCTCACACGAAAACCTGATTCAATTACCAGAGAAAAACTATAATAATTAAAAATTTGATTGCATGGATTGTCAATTTGTTCAAAGCTCCCACTGCCACCTTGAACAGAGAGCTACTTCCAGCCCCAGAAGTGACCTGCATTGTTGCGCATAGCAGGAGCAAAGGAGCTTGGGAATGTGCTCATTGTTGCGATTTGTGACTCAGCTGAGATCCATCCTGATTATATCTGTCTGTGAAGCCCAGCCTCTTTGCTCTACGCCATGTGGTGTTTCTTGGCATCTTATACCATTTCAGAAGGGTAAGAACAACATGAAGAAGATTTCAAATTGATGAATATGGAGGGATTTTTTTTTTTTAGTAAAGTCTGTAAATTTGGTGATAAGAATAAGAAAACTTGTCTTCTCTTCCATAGGAACAAGCTGTTTAGAAAGAAGCATTCTTCTTTTTCATGGGGGATAGTTGTCTGATGTCTATGTGTAGGGAGGAGATAAGTAAAAAATTTTCGTCCCCATTAAGGATTCTGTTCAAACCTTCAACTGATTAGATGAGACTCATCCACATTAAGGAGAGTAATCTGCTGTACTCAGTCTGCCAATTTAAATATTAATTTCTTCCAGAAATACCTTCATAGGCACACAGAATAATGTTTGACCAAATATCTGGGCACTTTGTTGCCCAGTCAAATTGACACATAAAAATGACCATCATACCGTGTGATTTGGTTTGACCAATGGGGTGTTGGCAAATGCAGTGCAAACGGCCGTGATAGACTTTTAGCCCACTGGGTTAGTTTGTGTTCTGAGCCTCCACTGACTATGAGAAAATCCCCATCCTGGCTGCTCGTGCATCAGAAGAAGCAGAGCCAGGTCACTTCTGTTGACTCAACAGGGACTGTCCTGAGTCATTGGCAGCTAACTAACCCACAGGCCAAGAAGATGCCTTGAGCCTCTTTGCTGAACACCCAGATGCACCAATAATAGTTCATTTTACATGTCACTCAAGTTTTGTGATAACTCCAGCATTATTTTGACAATTGATAAACTGATGCATCACAAAGCCCATGTTTACATGCACATACGTTTGTGAAACTCCTCAATGACGTCCTACTCTTCTACAAAGCATTCCCTGTCTTTTGGAGATAAGGAAAGCCCAGAGGCCCTTGGTAGCGGCAGGATGTTGAGGGAAAAGAGTGCTCTTTGGAGGGAAATATAAAGTATGTAACACTAGTTATTTAAAACGTAAGATTTTGTAAACAAACTTGCTTAGTAAATAGAGACTTCTGCCACCTTGGCTCAGACAGAGATTTTTATCTAGTTGGCTGGAAATGATGGGTAGTTTCATTGTGGTAATGCCAACATTTGAGAAACTGAAGTGGAAATTCAAATGATGGCTAATGCCTCTTATAGTACACTAAATACAAAAGTAATAATGGCATGAAAATAATGCAGAAAAACAAGCTACCATGTCTCTTCCCCCGTGATGCACATTGAGAAGAGCCCTTGGCCAAGGGTTAAACTGACTCTTTACTCAGACAGCTGAGAAAGCCATCTTTGTGTAACTCTGGGTGAGGGCATATTCCTCATATTCTCTTTCTTTATTTCCTAAAAGCAGGGGAAAGTCAAATATTCTTCTGCATAGTAACACGACTCACTGACTCCATGGTGGAGCAAACTGCCGTGCAGTAGAAGACAGGAAAAATATTTTCTTCTTCATTAAGAGTTTATTTCCTAAGGTTTCTTAGCATGATTTTTTAGAAGATATGCATGCTCACTCATCCTAGCAAGTGTGACAGATACACAGATGGGTGGGCACAGAGCAGATGCAGCCTGGAGCCCTGACTTGCAGGTTCCGTGTCTTTCCTGGGCAGTCTGACCAAATCAGAAGAAGCAAGGCCCTTCCTCTGAATGGTTCTCTGAGGACTGATGTAATTACAGCCACTCTTTTTATCCTCTGAAAGTCCAGCAATCTCCTCCTCTGTCCATGTGTCACTCTGTTCTGAGTTTCCTCAATTTGAAGAAATGCACATCACTAGACAGAGGAAAAAATCTGAAGTAAAGTAACCTGCTTTGGATAAAAAGTGGGTTTTAACAAAGAATCAATGACTATCTGAACACACATTTCAGAAATAGTTTATTTGAAACCCAGGAGAACAAGTTTAGTAACTTCATTTTTACCCTCATGGACTCTGAACTAGTCCTGGGTGCCAGAGCAGTTTAGGTAGCCTGACCCTATACTGGTGGTCTCTGTAATTATATCAACTTATACCTACCTGTCATGTGCTACCACCAGTAAGGACCAAAAAGGTTAAGAGTCATGAACTCATGTCCATCTTGCTGTTTGTGTGAATAGGGTTGTTCTTAGGGAGTTCATCAAGGTACCCAGCAAACTGAGATATGGCCCGTGCAAGGGCAGGCAGTATGGAAGGGGGAGGAGGGGCCAAAGTCTTACTTTCAAAACGCTTTTACCCTCCACCTCTGGCTGAAGTCATTCTAGTCATGATAAGCTGGGTCTTGCTATGGAATAAACCACTCTGATATCCTGGTGCCTTAACCACAGTGCTTATTTCTTGCTATGCTACACATTCATCTTTGTCAGCAGAGACCCTGCTCCGTGTCGTTGCTCAGGAATGCAGTTTTATGGTGGCGCTATCTCAGAGGATGCTTTCCTGACCCCTGTGGCAGGGAATGGAATGTGGTGATTTTTGAACTGGTCCTTCACTAGGAGGTGATGCATGTCACTTCCCCTCATGATTCATGCCTCACTTGTTGCACGAACAGACTGTCTTCAGAAGGCAAGGTGTCCTGATTAAATTGATAGTTGTTGTAATTGATAATTTCCGATCCATTAATCACAGGGTCAAACTAACAGCCAATGTTTTTATCATCCCCCCCAGTTCTGCTTTTGAGGTAGTACAAAGGTCATTTTATAAATTCCCCAACTACAAACCCCAACATTTATGACTTTTTTCTGCCCAATAAAGGATGTCCCCACCTAACTTCCTACCACAGAAGGCACAAAGGCTCTTGCCCATGCCTTCCCCTCATTTCTTCTTCCTATAACCGGTGCTGGTTCTTTCCCAGGTAGCCCTGTGTGGGACATCATGCTTGCTTTTCCTGGGATATGTAAATAATAAACTCTTGGTTCAAATGTAGTTGCCTATGTGTCTGTTACTTTCCTGTGCCTGATTCAGGTCCAAAGGTATTTTCCCAGTACAAATCTAGAAACATGGAGAATGAAATCTTACCGTATGACTGGAAAGAGAATGGAAAATTTGTGGACCATCTTAATGGCTAACACACTTGATTACTGCTGTATTCTAGATACACTGACTGATCTTGTTTGCACCTCACCTCAACTTAGGACTCTAGTTTCTCACTTCCATGGTAAGAGATTATGATTCTGCTAGGAGCAGTGGCTTCTTTAACCACTTTGCTAGCCTGCCTTTTTCTTACAAACAGAAACATTATGATACATGCCGATTCTCAGTATTCTGGGTAATGGGGAAGGCAGTACATTATTTTATTATCTTTTGAAAGGCAAAAACTGAAGTAAAGAGGCCTTGCTCTAATGTCCCATGGCTACTCAATGCTATGTCAGCCTAAAGACCCAGGTCTCATGTTTTCATACAGCCATGGTGCCAGGAAACTAACTTTCCACTTGAATCCAAATTGAAGTATTCACACTCCTAGTGGCCAGTGGCCTGAACTGCAAGATTTATTCTAAATATATTGAGAATTTAATACATGGCACAAAAATATGACATTTTCATAATATATGGCACAAAAATATGACTGACAAATCTGCACAACTGGTTTTGAGTCTTGGGGGAACAAGAAAAAAATTTCACAGGCTCTTCTAGGATCCCCATCTCATTAGAGCCTTCAATGCTTTCAGGACACAACATTCCCCTGGTGGCATTTTGCCAGTAATTGAAAAGGCTGAACAGTGAGAAATCCAGCTGTCTGCAGAAGCGAGTGCTCTCAAATGTTTGGCATTGCTCTCTGTCTGTGCAAAACCCCTTTCAGGCTGGATGGGTTTCCTTACTCAAAATGTGCATCCTTCTTGACATTAAAGTCATCACTAGGTGTGGGTTGAACTGTACAAAGCTCTCTCTTCCCAACTCCTGCAGCTTGGCTTAGGCTGCTCAAGAGTCTCCCACAGTCTTGGCATCTGGTTTCCTTCTGGGAGGCATCTGTCCCACTGAAAGAACAGAGGCCGGGGAAAGAATAGATAGAATAGGATCCACAGGGCTCTAGTTCTCAGGGGGAAGGCAACATGACCTTGGCCCAGTGGATCTGTTCACAAGAGGCTTAAGTAGAGATCCTATTGCTTTTTACATGAAATTTGGACAAGCTGTGATGATGTGGTTGGAAGAAAACCTTCTAAATGTGGTACAAATCCATATCATAAACAAAAGGAGGCTTTGTATGCTTTGTATGCCCCCCACAAAGTACACTCAATAAATAATTACATGCTGTTCTGCTCTGAAAAATGAAATGACTGGAATTTTTAATACCATTTCTGAGATTTCCTATGAGAGTTGATGTACACTTTCTACTAAGTTCAGAGGACCATTTTCCTCTAATTGTTTTCAATATTTCTTCATATTGTTAGCATCTTTCAGAAAAGCACTGGCAGATTGCTTTCCCTAGAGGGAATAGAAGAGAATAAATTTTCGTGATTTAATTTTTAAAAAGATGAAGAAAAAAGTTAAAAAACATCCAAATTCAATGCTTTTTTTTTTGGTTCATATATGTTAATATCTAAATAATGTATGCTGTCTTATGCTTATAAAACTTGATCAAAAACAAAAAAATATTTCTTATCAATATTCTCAGAAACACTTGATTTAGAGGACAGAGTTTCCACACTATTGGAGAAACGAAAAATAGGTTTAGTATGCTCCAGTAAAGTAAAAATACTCCGTGGAAGGACAGACAGCATGACTGGTGAGGATCACACAAGAATTCTTAGTGGCAGAAGCACTTGCCATTTATTGAATCCTTAGCTTAGATCCTGACCTGTAGATTCCCTTACTGGGTCTTCTTTCTGATATTTTAAAAGATAGTTCTTTAAAATCATTCAATTTCATGATATAAAAAGGTAGTACAGAGAAATACCTGAGATAATCAATTTAAACGATGCGAAGACTTATTTTGCCTCATGGTTTTAGAGGTTTTAGTCCATGATTGGCTGGCTCTGTTGCTTTTGTATCTGTCATGAGGCAGAGCATCATGGTGGGGGCCACGTGGTAGAGGAAACCTGCTCACCTCATGATAGCCAGGAAGCAAAGGAAGAGAGAATGGGGCTGTGGTCACAACATCCCCTTCAATGGCATTTCCGAGTGACCTACCTTTTCACTGGGGCCCAACTTCCAAAGATTCCATCACCTCCTGATAGTATCACTGGCTGAGGACGAAGCCTACAGCCCATGTATCTTCAGGAGGCATTTACATGTTAAATCATACTATCACAGAACAGCCACAAATGTGTGTGTGTTTAGGTTCTTTTGTAGCATTATACATGGAATGAATATCTTGGTCTAGGTATGTGTGGTGGATTTACTGTGGTCAACTTGAGCAGGAGTGCCCAGCTGGACTGAGTTATGGTTCTGCACGTAGAAGATCGCCTGAGGATTGTTGCTGACACAGCATAAAGGAGATAGGGAGCAGAAGGCTGCACTGACTGTTTCCTAGGGGAAGCTCTGCTGCGGCTGGTTCTCCGCAAGGGAACTCGGCTGTTCTCCTCTCAGAAGGAGCTCGAGGCCTTGCTGCCGTCAGGATGGCTGCTGTTTCCTTTGTGGGGAGCTCTGGTCTTCATCTCCGCTGTGAGTAGTGTCGTACCCTGGCTCCAGTGTAGCTTTCTTCAGCCTTTTAGTGCAGACACAAATGTATATGGGTTAGTGTCATAGGCTCCCAGCCCTTGATTGGATCTTTTGGGTCTCCAGAGCATAGATACATGTTCTGTACTCTTCCTGCATTTGGCTTGTGTGTGAATGTTGTAATGCGTAACTGTCCTGTATTAAATCTGCTCTCTTGCAAACCATTGACTCTAGAAAAGTAACTAATACAATATGGTTCAAGGATCACCAGTACAATTGTGTGTATGTGTGTGTGTGTGTATGAGAGAGAGAGAGAGAGAGAGAGAGAGAGAGAGAGAGAGAGATTTTGTTTGTTTGTTTTTTGTTTTTAAGGAATTGGCTCACATAATTATGGAGCTCACAAGTCCAAAATCTATGGGGTGGGTTGCCAGGCTGGAGACCAGGGATGAACTGATGTTGCCTCTCAAGTTCAAAGACCATCAGTCTGGAGACACAGGAAAGAGCCTGTATTATGTTACAATTAAAATCTGAAGTCTGTTTGCTGGCAGAATTTCTTGATTGAGGATGGTCACTCTGTCTTACATTGAGGCCTTGAACTGATGAGTTCAAGAATGGGTTCTGTCCACACTAGAGAGGATAATATATTTTTATTCGAAATCCACTGATTTAAATGCTAACCTCACCCAACACACCCTCACAGAAACAATATGTTTTCAATGGTACAACAAATCTCTGGAGACTGGCATCTGATTCCGTAAAATGAATAAGCACGATCAGTCTCAATCTGAAATTCTAATGTTGGCAGAATTGTCCTGGAATCAGGACACACAATTGCTTAGCTGGGATTAGGTGATTTTCCTATTTCTATAATTCTGTGACTGAACAATCCTTAAATCTCTGAGAATCGGATTTGTGATATATAAAATAGGCAGGTTAGTCTAAATCCTGAGTCGGCAAGGTACAGCCCATGGACCAAATCCAGCTGCCACCTTTTTATGCATGGCAACACAAACTAAGAAAGGTATTTACAGATGAACATTTGTGATTGATTTGATTATAGAGAACAAACTTTTAATCTCAAGTGAAATTTTATCTCCCTCTTAAAGAATTCCATTTATTTCATTTGCAGGCTTGTATTATAAAAAACTAAAGTTAGATTATGCTATACTTAGAATTTTATCAAGAAAAATTTCATGGAAACGTATTTTTTTCTCTTCTTCAATAGTACCCACATAAAAACTATAATTTTTGTCTCTTTTTCATGAATCCAAATGTTTACAGTTTGGTCCTTTGTAGAAAGATATTGCCAATGCTTTGTTCAAATGCCTCAAATGTTCTTGAGTTGTGACATTCTGTTAACTAGGTTCTCTAGGAGATGCAATACATTATAAGGATCACTTGTTTGACGAGTCTGTTGTAAACATTTATGGAAAGAGCAGTGTCTCAGGTTAATTGAAATTTGAGGGATTCTAGTAGGCTAAGTGACAGGTGGACTAACGTTCCCTGTATGTCTGCCCTGATCCCACCCTTGGTGCCCTCTGAGGAATGAGGAAAGCAAGCTTCCAGTGATCCTCTCAGCTGTAGCTCAGGGCACTCTTCATTTTGTTTCCAACCTCCCTGCTTATGTTTTAGTTTCTGCCTGGTGCTCAGTCCTGGGTTCACCTGCCAACAGCAGCAGTATCCCTGTCTCTGGACTTGGTGTTGCACTATGATTTCTCTCTTTGGCCATAACTCTGCCTTCCCTAACCTGATGTGAGTTGGATTCAGCCACTCTGATTTTGTCTACTGCAGACCACCATGAAGACAGCACCTCACCCTCCTTCTAGCTCCTGGCTCGGCCTACTCAGTATGTCCCATGATTGAGCCTTTTTTGGGCATATACCGTGGCAATGCCTTCTCCAGATGCCCCTCAAGGAGGCTGCAGAAATAAAGGCTCAGGGGACCTCTCATTGGGATATATGTGTTTTAGGGCAAGCTGTTCTTCCTATTTTTTATAAGATGAACCAGGGAAGAGCCTAAGTGGTAGCTGGCCCTGTGGTATGGCTTTTGCAAAATGTGCTCAGTTTCCTTCACTCTTCTGAGATTGCTAGTTTCTTTTCTTACTCATAAAGTAATTTCAGTTTGATGCTAAGCACCCGTACAGAAAATACTTGATGTCAGTGAAAAGAGACTTTTTACAAATGTCTTAGGAGATGAATTAGCTATAGTGTGAGAGATCAATTTGCATTGTATTTTACTTTTCCATTGTAGTCTTTTACTTACTTGACCTTATTACAGTGTTGAATTAGAAAATAGGCCTGAGGCACAAATAGCAGTGAAAAAGTTTTGTTTTGTTGAGTGTCTTGGAATTTGGATGTTTCACAAGAATTTGCAAACCCCTGTGAAATTTCTTTCTTTCATTTCATATACCTTGTTTTATTTTTCTTTTCCATTTCTTTTGGTCATATTTTCAAACTTGTATTTTGGATCAGATCACAGAGATCTGTCATCAACTTCAGTGTCCAGAAACCAGTGACTCCATAATAGATTTTTTTCTGATCTGCCCAGGGGTGCTGCTCTGTTCTGGAAACTTTGCCACACATTTTGAAGCTTCCCTCCTCCTCCAATGAGCCCTGGATCATGTTAGGGACAAAGGCAAAAGTCAGAGAAAGCAGAGATGCAGCAGGCCTGGACTTGCTCAACTGAAAAACATCCAGGAAGAATGAATGGCATTAGGAGGTGATGGAAGGGGAGGAATCTGAGTCTCCTGGGTCCTAGAAAGCTCCAAGAATTGGATTGAGTGGAGCTCAGTTGACCTAATTATGGGAACAGAAATGTTTTGCTGGAGGAGAGGCCCAAGGAGTACTTGTGTTTTCTGCTTCTCAGGTAGACTTGAACCATTGCTGTTCTTTTCCATTGTAAACAATTTTTTTTCTTCAAATGCTGATATTAGTTTGGATTTTAGTTCTTATGCATATGTAGAAAAGGAAGGGATAAGTAAATCCATATACTTAAAACACTCTTCGTAATTAATTTAAATCTATGTTAGAGTAATCCAAAACTCTGAAAATGATATCACAGTGTTTACTTACTGTTTGAACGCTTTGGGAATCGATCCCAAATTGATCTTAATTGATAGTCACTTTCTGAACTTTGCATTTCTTTTACCTTATCTTATTTTTTACTTTTAAACTTTTTAAATCTTTGAACTTTGGTTTGTTTTCTCTTACTCTCTACAGAGCACTGCGTTCTTGCCTTCAGTTCAGGTTGATTTACACACAGGTGAACTCCTTATCTTCCCCCATTCAGTAGGCCTCAACAGACTACTTTAGTTCTTTCAGTGATATCTTCTCTCAATGACCTTGAATCAAAAGCTTGTGACATTTTGGTCCTTATTGACTCTAAATCTACCATGTTTCCAAATCTTCTTAATTTATCCTCTGCTATTGTTTTCATTTCTTTCTCTTATTTATTTATTATTATTATTTTTGTTTTTGAGACAGGGTCTCACTATGTAGTTCAGACTGGACTTGAACTCACTATACAGCCCAGGCTGGCCTTGAACTTGCAGCAGTCCTCCTGCCTCAGCCTCCCCGGTGCTTGGATTACAGTTTTGCCACAACGTAGCCCCATTCCTGATATCTTATTTTAGGCTGATTGCTCCCCTGCCATCATTACACATGTTCTGGTGTTGCTGTGCTCTTCTCTCTCATATTTTTATTTATTTATTTATTTATTTATTTTTACCAAGAACGTGTATTGGTACATTGTATATATAATGATCACATTCATCATGGTTATTTTGTACCTGTACATAATATATCATGGTTTCCCCCCCTTCCCCACCTCTCACATATTTTAGAAAATGGACCTCATGGCTTTCTCATGCATTAAGCATTCTTTCCCTCATATTATAGGTGAATCTTCTAGGACACAAGGGCTTGATGGATTTGTCCAAATACACACATAGTTAAGTATTAAACCACATCTGGGACCCAGCTCTTGCAAAAGTAGGCTGCCTGGTTTCCTGCTGCTAATGGTTCTTTCTTGTTGATGGACAACATGCACCCATCATATATTCATAGCCAGGAGCTTTGAAGAAAGGTGTTTTATTATCTAAAGAGAACCTTTATTACTTTAGTTGGCATAAGGACCTGTTAAATGAACTCTGGTCAGTTCTTTTGGTACTAAGAAACCTCTTCAGCCAGATCTGTCCAGTCTGTCATCCTTAAGTACCCACTGCCCCCGTCTTTAAGCTTTTGATCATGTCATTCTCTCTGCCTGACATAGCCTTCTTCCTCCTGCTGAAGTCCGATATTTTTCACATAGCCTTCTCTGTGTTCATACAGATCATAGATTGCTTTCTGACAGGTGTAGTATGTCAATCTGCTTCTTTTTGGAAACGAGCAAAACTACATTTCCCAGACTCCCCTGTGGTTATGTTGGGAGCTTATGACTGTGTTCTGGGCAATGATATGTAAGTGGAATTATGCCCCTTCCAGCACTGACCATAATATGTGCTCTCTTTTCCTTCTTGAAGGACCTAGAAACCTGTATGTTCCAGATGGCATAGTTACAATATGGGAGAAGCCTAGATCTCTGAGTTATCACTTGAGGAGGAACTACTAAGGACAGCCACTAACTAGACAATGACTTGACATGAGCAAGACATGAAGTTTTACTGTGTTAAGTCAGCAACATTTTGGAGCTGTTCATTGTAGTAGCCAGTGAGTGTTACTCTATCCAATTCTGTGTGCCTTGTGTGATTTTCTGACATAGATATACTTGTATGTGTGTGTCACCATCTAGACTTTAGAGTTAAACATTGGCATAGCACTTATTTTTGCCATTTCTCGCTCCCCTTCTCCTCTTCATTTCCTTTTTAACCCTCACCCTGTTATCTCCCTTGCTTCTGTGAGGCTTCCACTTAATTTTAATTGAGAAACCACCAGAAGACAGATTCTTGTGATTGCAGAAAAACCTGATCCAGGCTCTCAAGAAACTTACTGTTTTGTAAGAATTTTACAGTCTAGTAATTGCTAATAATTCAAACTTTTTTTTCCTTCATAAAACTTAACTCAATTTTCTGGGCAAAACAGATGCTTGGTGACTAGCCACTGAATCCACATTTGGATATCCCGGGTTCTCAAGACTTCACTGGTCTTGAATGATGCTATAGGAATGGTGAATTGGGGCCAAAATTTATTTTATCCTCAGATACCCCATATGGTCTTAGTTGTTTAATATGGTTATGTTTCTATACCTCTACAGGCTTCTGACTTTTTGCTCTATGAATTCCCAATTCTCTGACAATCAGATGTTATTGATTACCCTGTTTTGTTTTGTTTTTTAAAATAAATTCCTAGTTATATTCTCCCAAAGCACTGTAAGATTATCCGTCAGGCCATTATTTCAGCTTGCATACTTCTGTTCTGGACTGATTTTTTTTTTTTTATCATTATGATGTCAGCCTCCATTTTTATGTTGTTGATACAGTTATATCTGTCTTTGATTTTTGACTTCTTTTCTCTCTCTTTGTCTGGCATGCATTAAATCATTAATGTTTCAAAATCACATCCAGCTGAAATTTTGTAAAACAGAATTTCTAGTGACGAGTTCCTTAACATTGTAGAGACAATCCAGCCCCTTCCCCACCCTGTACTGACTCCAGTTTCACTTCAAACGGGTATCAAGGGGGGTTATCTTTGATTGATAATTGTTTTTTCTCATCTCATATATATGAAAACCTGCCTTTTATCAGGGGAACCTCGCTAGAAGGTAGGTACGTCTCTCCATTACTGATGCAGGGAGCTTTTCAGTCATGATTTACATCTTTCAGATTAAATTACTGGGAAATGCGGCCCTTGCTGAAGGCTGGCTATCTCAACAGCAAAAATAGTACTGACTTTGCTACTTTGCTTTTGACACGGACAATATATCACTGCACTGCTTGCTAATTAGCAGCTTCTTCCCTGGCCTTATTTTTCTACTGTGGGGATTTTTGCACAACTTTCTTTAAAGTCAATCTTCCATCTTACCAGGTATCAACTGCTGAAGTTTATCTTTCACTAGAAAGACACTGCTGAAAATCCCACAAGAATACCAGAATGACTTTTATTTCTCGGTTTAGGAAAGAGCCCATCCAAAATAGAAAAAAAGGAAGAAAGAAGCAAATAGTTACAAGGCTCATACATACTAGGTGACAGCCACAATATTCTCCTTTGATTACCTCATTTAATTCTTCTTACAACTGTGTGAGCTAAAATCAGATAAGAAAACTGATTAAGAATTAGGAGATTGAAAAACTCGCTCAAGGCCACGTACCTAAAAAGCAGCAGAGGGGGATTCAAACATAAGTGTGTCTATTTCTGAGACACTGGCTTTGATTACTATAAAAGAAGAAGAATATTTACACTAATTCTAATAATAACATGAATACTCATAGGAATTATAAAAATAATATCAGAAATTACTAATACCCAGATAAAATGGCTACGTAGCTTATGATGTGATACCATAGATTTGGGAAACTATTCCTACTAATATCTTACTTACCTTAAGAATAATATCTGTCAATCTGTGAGGTTAGGCAACACCTATGATTGATGGCGTTCGGCAAAGGTGCGTGTGGGGTGAAGGAGGGGAGTGACTACTTACTTTGCAAATGTACAAGGGTGGAATCCTGGCCTTCCTGTTCTGTGGTGCCCTTGGGAGGTGGGCAGAAGTGGGAGGTGAGCATATCTTCAAGACCACAAGTGAAGAATGAAAAGCAGAAAGCATTACAGCCTTGCATGGGAAACAGCACTTCATAATGGGATTGACTTCTTTTTTAAGGATATTTTGATATTTTGCATCCTCTTTCAATTTCTGATGCTAAATATGCCTCCATTGTCACCAGAGAGTCTAACACTGGGGGGAAACTGGTCACACTTGCTCCTAAGATTTTTGTGTCTTGAAAAATTTCAGCCAAGACACTTAGGCAGTTGTATAGGGTATAGGTAGAATTTGGTGCAAAATGATAGATTTTCAGAGCAAAAGAGAGAATGCATTTTCAAGCATGAAGGTGGACACTTGCCAAGAAGGAAGTTGTACTCAATGAGGTCTCAGGTTACGTTTATGGTTAACCTGATCCTCCTAGGAATATTCTTTTCTTCCTCTGAGGTCTTTGTTCTTTCACATGGAAAATGGGCTGTATTGACTAGCTTCAGAGGGAACAAGTTTCCTGTTTACTCCCTACATAGAACATTTCCTTTTCAGTTTGTTTTTTAACTCCTGAGATTTTTGCCATCTCACACCCATGGTATGGACTTTGTCTGGGCCCTGGACCTTAGCCTGGTCATAGGAGGTTATACTCTCTTGGGCTACAGCTCCATGAGCTTGTTGGGGTCTTAACTATTGGTAATGATTAAGAAAGAGAAGATACTATTTATTCCCCTGAAACTTAGGTGTAGGTTTTGGGCCAAGTCTGCTGTAAAGTGTTCCCTTAAATAACTTCTTGATTAATTTCTTTACATTTGCCTTTTTCTCATAAAAGTGGAATTTATGATGAACAGCTGCATGGCATATTGGACATTGTAATGAAATTTTTAGCTACCAAAAGAACCATGTACTCAAAGGTAAGGTTGTCTCTTTCTAAACCACCTTCCTGTGCTTCCCTCTGTGATGTTCCCGTCATTATTAGTATACATCGTGTCTGCACAGTTTTACAACTTCCTCATTTAAACGTTATTACTGTCACACTACTGTGTTACTTGCCTTATTTCTCCATTTTATGTCTCACTAGGCTAAGCTTTTCCCCTTTTTATAACATTTAAACACATTTTAGTTCTGCCTGTTTTATCTTATTCTCTTTTTTTCTTGATTTTTATTTATAGTCATAGACCTGTTTGGTAGACAATTCTCCCTCAAATTAGATCTCAGAAAGTGTCTATATATGTACTTTTATTTTTGTACATCCTTGATAAGGAATTTCCACTGAAGTCCTAATCAATAGCACTGTCTTATGTAGCACAGTCTCGTTCTTTCTTTATGGATGAAAAACAAACCCACCGCAGTTTCTTTCAGATTTGCCCATACCGTCTGACTTCACTCATGGGAGTCAGCGAATCTTTTGTATCTTCTTATGATCTCATTATCCTTCCCTAGTAGAAAGGAATTTTTCTTGGTCCATAGATCTGGGTGCAGAACTCTAGTATGTTATTTCCAATACTTTAGTCTTTATCCAGTTTCACTTTGGCTAAAAATCCCCTTTCCCAATTAGCTTACACTGATATGAGCTGTGTTCATTGCTATCTAAGCATGTGGCCTCAGAGATTTCTGTTAAGGGAGTTAGTGCCCAAGTCATTGCTCAGCATCAAAGACAGCACTGTATTAGAAATGCAGAACTCTATTAGTAGGGATTTTACAGTTCAATTTCTGGAATGCTGTGCTTCACTGGAGAGTAGTAGCTACCCATTGGTGGAGACACAACCCTCTCACACAATAGCTTATTTATTACATTTCTCAGAATCCAGAGTAGATTCTAAAGCTTTCAGCACCTGTATTGTCATGTCACTTGTTTTGATGCTCAGAAACATTTTCAAGGCTGTGGTATCTTTTGTGCTCTATAATCTACTCATATTCCCCCTGTGATTTCCCTTGAGAAAAACTTTCTGTGGCTTTGTTGGAGATTGTCAAGCCTCAGCATGTACCTTTTCCACACAGTAATTTACCACAACAGCCGTTGCTGGTCCTTCTCAGAGCCTGAAGAGAATTTTATCTCTTTTCCTCTTTTTTCATACTGATATTTTGAGAAAAAAAAAAAAAGAAAAAGTAGTAAGTAGAATTTCCCATCTTGTTTTTGAGCTGATTGCAAAGAGAAGAGCCAAATGACAGACTGAAACTTTAGTACTGTTTTTTTTTTTATTAGTACATGTTTGCAGTACATAATGGGTTGTTCTTTACTAAAGGTTTCTGTGCACATAGAAAGGGTGCTGAGACAGAGTAATGCAACAAGATGCTTACCACGCACACTGAAATTCTAATGATTTCCCAGAGTTCTGCTTGGTTGTGGGAAGCCTCTTGATTCCCCTGTTATGATGAAGTCTCATGTTTGATAGGTTGCAGCACTGTTTCCGTCTCCACCACCTGTCTGGAGTAACACGTATTATTGGTGTTGAGGTAGCACATTTCAAACATTCATCTTTATTTCCTGCTTTCTTTTTCTTGTCAAGCCATAAATGTGTGTGTGTGTGTGCGTGTGTGCATGTGTATGTGTGTGTGTGTGTGTGTGTGTGTGTGTGAGGTAGTGTGTGGAGAGGTGGGAGCTGGGTGAGGAAAAGGGTGCCAAAGTACCAAAGACAAATAGCTGTATCTTTTAGGACTAAAAGAATGTTTTGGGTAAAATACTGTTTCTTTGTCAGACCAAATATTTGATTGTTTCTAGTTCTTTTAAAATGTCCTGTTTCCTTCTTTGTTTAAGCGTCTAGTGAGATTTTGGCAGTCCTATTCAGCAAAGGAAAATGAATCCAATCAGCATGTCATCTAGCTAGAGCTATAGCTTAGGGGAAGAAAATATAATGTATGAAAAAAGTTGCCTGCAGTGTCTTTATTTCATCTGTAAGAGTTAATGAAACTAAAATATCTGATTAACAAATTAGCCATTTTGAAGATATTATAATGCCATGGTAGTGATGGTGGCCAAAAGTATAGGTGATGTTTATAGATGTCATATCATTTCTTTATCTTAATGGTCAGCCAGAAAATTGATTGTCATGAGTATATATCTTTAAGGAACTAAGGCCATTTCTCCACTGTGTGAAGTCACAGTGAAAAGAATATTCTGATTCATAACTGAACCAAATCTTCTGATCTGCCCCATAGTCTATTAAGTTACTTTTAGAGTAAATTATATTTTCAAACTTTAGGTTTATATGGTCAATCATTGAGGGTGATCATTTTCTTTAAGTTTCTTTGTTTGGGTAAGTTGCTGCAAAGTGAACAGAGGTACTTTGGTCTCACTTGGCTTATATACTAAGGCCAATCTTTAAATTCTAAATTTTAATTTCTTTACTAATAGAAACAAGGATATCCTTCTCAATTTTTAAATTAAAACTGAAAATATAATTTTTTATATTTTCTATTTTTCTGAAAATTTTTTTTTTATATTTTGGTTTACTACCCAAACATAGTAACTTTAATCGGTAATTAATACCCCTCAAATTTGAAAATTTAGGCCTAAGCCACTATGGTGGTACACGCCTAGACTACCAGCATTCTGGAAAACTGAGGCAGAATTGCAAGTTTGAAAGCAGCCTGGGCAATTTAGCAACTTAGTGTGATTGTGTCTCAAAATAAAAAATAAGAAAGGCCTGGGGATGTGCAGAGCTCCTGGGTTCAATCCCTAGAACTGAAGAAAAAAAATTTAGGGAAGTTGCCGAGCTTGTCAACACTGAATAGTCTGTTGTCACTTAATTCACTCCTTTGTTTCTTACCACTTGATGAGAAAGGTATGATTATTATCATCATTATTTTACAGATAAGAAACTTAGACCCGGAGAGGTTCATTTTCCTTTCAGTGGTCAAACAGCTAGAAGGTGGCAGAGTGAGAATGTAAACTCAGATAGTTGGCCCCTGAAGACTGTTCCTACCCTGGAGGAAATCAAAGTACGGGGGAAAGACAGTGACATCCTGAGGTCACACAACTAGTTGATGGCAGCAGCATCATATATATATATTAAAAACATATAAAGAGCAAAACTTAAATAGATCCAACTGTTTTTTAAAATTGCAATCAACATTTTAAATTATTGCATAGTATTTATTTTATCACTGGGTGGGCTATAGCTGATATTACCATTCTCATGTTTTACAAGGTTTGGTTTATTTTCAAGTTTAGCTGTTAGAAAAACATATTTTGATGCTTAAAAATACACTCTAAGTTTTAGTAGTGAATTTTGAGACTAATTGTTTGTTTTTCTGAGTTTTTAGTCCAATCCTCTTGTTTCATGTGTTTTCTTTTAAAAGTAAATGTTATGTATTAAAAATGTTCACTCTGTGAGAGTCTCATTCCAACTTAATTTTCACTCTTTCTAAATGCTCTTCTTTTCATCCACTCTCTACTTGAGTAGAGGGGTCACTTGCACACCCTTTGGCTTCACTGCTCCCTTTCCCCAGGGCTTGCTCCTCAGGAGGGATGTGCAAGGTCCCAGGCTCATCTGGTAGATCCGGGGGGACCCTTGACCGTTAGAGTGACAGGCTGAGCAAGTGGGATGGGGGTTATTCAACCCTCTTACACATGTGCCGAGAGTTCCAGTTTGGTTTCCTGTTCCCTCGTTTGGTCCCTTATGTTACTGTTCTGAAATTACTTGTTGTCTTTAAAGTCTTGTATGTGGTACACAAAGAAATTATTAGGATGTAAAATTTTTACCCTGGTAGGGAGAAAAAATGATCTATCTGTTATAGATAAATATACCCGTAATTTTATATGCATAGATGTATACATGGAAGTTTATAAAATATATGAATTATATAAAAATGTAAATATATAATATAAATAATGAATGTTATGTATAAGTATGTATTTAATAAGCTATTACGTTTAAATTACTATTAATTATATTATAATTGCCCTATGATATAAATATATTAGTTATAAATTATTTTGAATTTAAATATTATTTAATGAAATTACACATAACAAATTTAATAATCTATTCACATATAAAATAATTCTATATACATATAAGCATATCTAATATAAAAATGTATTTAATAATCTACACATACTCTTTTATGCTAACGTATGTACACGCACACAGACACACACGAACATATACTGTTGGGCCGTGACATACGTCAAGTTTCAAAAGAATGGTGTAGACAAATGCTGAGGTTGTTGAAGATGGCAGAGGCCAAAGACAGGACTGACCATGTACATGGAGTTTCAGCCCCGCACTGAGGAACCAGTTTCCACATGGTGGAAAGAGTTAGGAGACTACTCTTAGTAAGTTTAACCACCTTGTTTCTAAGCATTTTTTCCCAGGAAAAAATTCTGTGCAAAGGATCATGTGGGGCAGTGAACACAGGATGTTTTGGAGAGAAGACGCAGTTTGAAGAGGGGGTTGATTTTGGTGAAAAGTGGTAAGATTTCAGAGCTGGTGAGTTGTTTTGAAGTGTTCTTAAGTACTCACCTGTTAACTATAAGGAGCCATCGGAGGTTTCTCTATGGGAGATTGACATACAAACATTATTTTTGTGAAAGAGGATCACATAGAAACAGCAGCAGTTAGTGGGACCAAGTGAGGCAAAAGACATGGAAGTGTCATCCTGAGTGAGGTGTGGTATGGGGGTGGTGGCCAGGTGAGGTGTCCTAGAGAAAGATGAAGTCACTGTTGCACATGGGGATTTGGGGTGGGGGAAGACAGAGACTATGCTGCTTTAGAAATCATCTAATTGGCAGAAATAGGGCAGTCAAGAAAGAAAGTTGGTTTTGAGAAATGACGTGTTTTTTGTGGGGAAAAGAGAAAAAGACAAGTGAAAACTGTATCACTTTATTTTAACTTGCTAATAATGCTTATAAAATCTTTCATAGACAGGGACACATCATTATTACTGAGATTCAGGTACCCATGATCTTTCTTTTCTTTTAATTCTGAAATATAGAGACTGTGTTCATATTTTCAAAGAAGCATGATTGCTATCAGATCATTACACAGACTCTGTAGTGGTATTTTTCCACTTGGAACAAATGATTGCCTTCATGTTGAATACTTTCCCTCCCTCACTTTCTCTCTCTTCCACCCCTTCCTTCCTTCCTTTCCTCTCACATTCTACTCTGGATTCAAGTCAATGCCCTAAAGAGTAATAATATTTAAAATAATATTACTAAGTGCTCTTAGTCACACAATTTAAAGGTTAAGGTCATTTTCATTACCGGCCCTGGTTTCCCTGTTTTCTGTGTTGGCAATATTGTTTGAAAATTTTGCTAGTTTCTAAATTTTTTCTTTCTTTCTTTCTTTCTTTCTTTCTTTCTTTCTTTCTTTCTTTCTTTCTTTCTTTCTTTCTTTCTTTCTGTGTGTGTGTGCTGGGGATTGAACTCAGGGCCTTGTGCTTGCAAGGCAAGTACTCTAATCACTGAGCTAAATCCCCAGTCCTGGTAGTTTCTAAATTAATGAGATTGCTATTTACAATTTGGAAGACAGACCATACAGAATTTACATTACTTCTAAAAGGCCATTATGCTTTCTGCTGTTGCTGTGTAATGAGAGAAAAAAAAATTCATTAGAGACAGAAGAGCCTCTAAATTGCTTAAGATTGGGGAATAAACTAACATGAAGGGGTATTTCTAACAGGGACCCGGAGACTGGACCTGCAGATGCCCAACCAGTGACTACTGGCAAAGTCAGGCTTGCCACCTTGGCCTTCAATTTTTTTGGTCTCCTTTACCACCTTAAAACTTTGGAACGGCCCCCTGCTTCAGCTCTGCCACAGTCATGCTAATCACCTGAGAAGTGTCTGTGTTACACAGATCATTAGCCCTAACTTTACCTACCCCATTTCATACTCATTCAAGACTGAGGGCACCAAAATAAGAGTAACTACAACAATTCTCAGGATTTGTAGGGACATCCGGTTGCCAGATTTTACAATATCCAGTTCCAGACACCCTGAAGTGACTCCCAGAGGTCTCCAGTCAGTTATCGTACAGGTGCAGCCAGCTCGGCTTCCAGGAAAAGCAGATCGTTGCAGAGCACCCCAAGATGAGGTGTCTCCCCAAGTAGGGGGAGCAATTGCTCCATGACAGGACTGAGGCTGCTCCTCCAAGAAAGAACAGTCATCTCAAGGGAACCAAACTGCCCATCAAGCAACGAGATTCCCTAAAGCCACAAAACCAGAGCTGAGATAACAACGAATCAGCCAGATGCTGCCCTCCAGCAAATGCTTGAAGGCTGACCTTGCTTTTTTGTGAAAGGGGCCAGTCCGCACCTCTTCATCAGCATGTGCCCCCTTTAGCTGCCCAAGAGGAAGCCCCTTTTCCATTTTCTCTTGGTTTCTAACTCTGTCTAATAAACCTGCCTTTGTTTCCCACTGACAAGTCCTAAAATGATTTTCTGTGATGAAAGTAAATGAACCAGCCTGATGTGGGGGCACATGCCTGTAATCCTAGCAATCTTCTAGGCTGAGGCAGGAGGACTGCAAGTTCCTGGGTAACTTAGAGAGGCTCTGTCTCAAAATAAAAACTAAAAGAAGGCTGGGGATGGAGCTTAGTGCAAAGGCCCTGTGTTCAATCCCCAGGACACACACACACACACACACACACACACACACGTGAGAATAAAGAGTCAAATTTATTCTGCAGAACAAGTTGAGGTCTCCATCTTCTCTTTGAGGGAAGCTTATATTTAGCAAAGTATCTACCTAAAAATGTGTTAAATGAAAGAATAAAAGCATCTTAAATCTTTAAAACTGATGATTTATATTACTAGGGATTGAAATAAATTAAGACTCAAGATCCTTTAGTGTATAAAAGATAAGTCTATATAACGATACGAAAGGGAAAGCTTAAGACCTTTGGTTAGATAATTTAAGCAAAATATGTTTCTGTCTAAATCACCTCAATCTTTCACTTTGCTTGGATGAGAAAAACCACTGAAAAGAGACACAGTGCTCATAGGGACAATGTTGAAAAAATGAATTTAGGAAGACTCATGGTGGCAATTTCCCTCTCTGCATATGGGGGACTTAGGGCTTTTGGCCAGAGCGATATTCCTAGCTCTTTTTGTTTTATTTTGCTTTATGTCACTGTATTTTTTTGAGGTGTGTTCTAAGTCTCTAATTCCCAGGCTGGGTTTAAACTTGTGATCCTCTTGCACCAGCCTGCCAGAGTGCTGGGATTATGGGCATGGCATAGTATTATTTTTGTTATACTGTAAAAACAGTTTATAATTCAGGAGCATACCTTTTAGATGTATGGATGGAAATTTTGTCTTTAATATAAGGGCCATTTTCATATTTATGTTCTTGTATTATAACCAGAAAATAATGTTCATCGGAGTTAATGGCCAATGGTTTCTACTCTATGATAGTATCATGATTCTATTGTATTCAATGCAGCATTATTTATAGAATTCTTCTAATATACCTGGTGTTTTTATCTCAGGACTATGTTACTTTTCTATGTTTACATAACAATTTTATGAAAAAAATAATAGAAATATTTATTGTGGCATTTCACCCTTATTTTTCTTCCCAGGCAAGTTTGTTAGGAATTGTTTATAATATTTTTTATAATTTAAAAATTTTTAGATGACTTATTTCCCTCTTTGACTGTGGTTTTTAAATACCAAGAACTTGAATTTTTTCCTAGGGATTTAAGATCTATTTTTCAAGCCCACAGACAGTTATTTATCCTTGGCATCCCCACCCCCTTCCTTAAACACATATGAAATTTCCCCATAGTATTGCTTCATTTGTGTTCATTCATGGTTTCCAGATGAAACGTTTTCCTTCCCTTCCTTCCTTCCTTCTTTCCTTCCTTTCTTCTTTCTTTTTTGTGTCCTTATTCTGGTGCTCTGTTCAAGATTACTGAAATCCAAGGTGGACGTTTAATTAGTGCAGTTCGGCAGAAAGGAGGGCGGTTTTGCAGCTACGCATGAGGTCACAGTTGAAAGGCTGCAGGAAGCATCTGAAGCATTAAGAATCAGACAACTGTAACATTCTGCCATGCGTGATATTTCATTTGGTATTTTCAAGATATACCCAAAGGGATCCTCATCTGCTTTGCCATATGGAAAGTTTATAAATGTTACAGTACAGAACAAGAGCAAACTGTAAAAAGAAGGGATCTTAAGGTAGTTTAGGTGCTCAAAAGCAGCACTATTTGATGTTTGCGGGGGAAACAGCTGTTGCTTTAGTGGAAAGTAAGCACAAATTATTTTCCTCCTTACTCCTTTGGGGTTTGATAAAAATATCAGAGAATAAACACTCTTCCATTTCTTTTCTATCATTTTTCTAAAGATGACTTTATTCCGTGATAAAGAGTTAGCTTACAGAATCAGTCCTGTCAAAATGTTGAAATAGAGGATTTTTGTTAATTTCTAACTTGTAATGAAGAGGAAACACAAGTATTCAAAATTTCAGTAATCAAATTTACATTTCTATTCTGTAGAGTAAAGCCGGCATCATCTTAAAATGTATCTTAAAATGAAAACAGTTGAAGGAAGGACTAAGTTTCTGGAATAACAACAACAGTAACAAAAGGAATCTATATAAAAACTAAGAAAACTACCCAAGCATGGTGGGACATGCCTGTAATCCCAGCACTGTAGGGGGCTGAGGCAGGAAGATATCAAGTTTGAACCCAACCTAGACGACTTAGCTACGGAGATCCTAGCGGAGAAGGAAACAAAACAAAACAAAAAACAAAAACAAACAAAAAAAGCCAAAACCAAAAAAAAGAAAGGGCGTTATAGTTTACTTTAAATGTTCTGGGTTCAATCCCCAGCACTGCAAACACCAAAACAAATCAAAATAATATTTAAGGTAAACCCGTCCAAAAGAGACTGCAATATCAGGTAAAATGTACCAAAAATGCTTCGTTTACAACTTAGAGATGTTGAGGTCACATCAGCAAACAGGAACACTAATATGTCTTTCACAAAAAGGATGAATGCCCTTACACAATGTACTTTCCACGGGAAAGTAGTTGTCTTTATTTAGAGAAGGGACTCCTCGAGATTGCTAGGGGTGTCTTTTAAAGTGACTCCGGGAAAGTTTTGATGATTGCTGAAATAAAGTGAGAAATTCCACCTGGCCCTGAGATGAATTAATTTCATTTTTTTTTTGTATGAGCTAGTGACTCTTGTTTATGGTTTTACTTTCACCCAATTCCACTGGTTTCCATATATTTATAATTTCATTGGGAGCTTGACCTTGGGAAATCTTCCACCTTCATGGCTTTGTAAGCACTGTGTTTGCAAGTAGGGATTGGCACACAGAAGAACTGGTCTTCATGGGATGTGGGTTCAAAGGTGAGGGTAACAAGTGAAAGCAGTTGTAGCCAGTGAGGTTCAGGACATACTGCCCCAAGACATGACATGGTGGTGTTTGAGAAAACAGTAGAAGCAGAAAGGTCTTTCTCTGACGTTTTCTACCCTCCTTCCCTGAATCATGCAATAAAACCTAGGAAAGAATTTTAGAATTTTCGGTTCTTACCCAAATTAGTCGTGTGACTCTGACATGAGATGTGCCCACTGTGTGGTAGAGGAAAGGACTGTCTTATTTGTGAGGATGCAAAGAAACACAGAATGGTCTGAACATACAGGCTAGATTGAAAACTGTCTCTTCCAGCCCACCATCATTAGGTCAGAACCTCCTTTGTTAGATCATGTTTTTCTACAACTATCAATTTCTTTATCAAACTTAGCGTAAAGACATGTACACAGGTTTTCCTATTTCTTTGCTATTTATTTTCTAAAACTCTTGAGTCATATAAAACACATTAAACAAATTTGTACACCTTTCCCTTGTTAATCTCTCTTTCGGTATAGTGGCTTCAGAGAATCTTTCTTCCCCTGTACCACCCACTGTGACGCTTGCTGTGAGGTGCTGTGAGGGATCCAAGTACAGACACAGCTGGTCCCCTTTCTTCTTATAGAAGCAAAGCTTTATTTGGAGAGACCTCCTTACACATTTGTCCTAACCTGGGAAAAGAAAAGTCATTTGCGACGTGAACAAACCTAAGTTCAGCAAGAAAATGCTATTGATGTATCTCCTTTTTCTGTAGTTTATTTTCTCAATGAAAAGTGCAATGCAGTTAAACCTTCTTAATCGATTTCGATCTATGATTTGTCTTCATACCTTTGAGACATTAAGAACTGAATATAAGATTGGAAACCTTGGGAGAGTGACTTATATTATTATGAGGTCAATAAAAAGCAGTTTTGAGGGCAATGGGTTTTTTCATGGGTGAAAGTCGGTATTCTGTAAGTTTGAAGGACCTCACAGCAAAGCCCAGATTCTTCTGTCTTCACAAAAAGCTCAGATTCTTCCATATGCAGGTTAATTTGAAGCCACAAATGTAGATCGACATCTGTTGCTACTGTTTTGTCAGTAAATGAAAAATACTAGTGATCAGAAATCATTTTGTTTAGACCATGGGAGTAAGTGTTTTTCTGGTACATTGTTTTCTGTTATCTTTATGTGACACACATACACACCTGTTTATTTCAATTCAGAAGATTAAATTTTTCATTCTTACTCTTCTAGTGCTATTTCTACTTTAGATGTTTTGGTCGAGATGAGGCCTTGTGTGACACGTTAACAAAGTCTGGGGAAGAATTTCACATTTGGAACTGCCCTTGATGTTCTACAAATTTCTAGCCAACTGGAAATAATAAAAAGGAAAAAGCAAGAATCAAAGTGTCAAGAAACCTTCAGCTTAAGTCAGTTTCAGGGAACAATTTATTTTAAAACTGTCCCTTAAAATATGGCTCCATTTCTTAGTATATTATTTCAGCATAGCTATATTAGTAGATAATACACATAGTCTGCCTTAAACTTTGCACAAGTTCATACACTGTTATTTTCTCTGTGTGTGCTAGGAAAATATTCACAAGGGTAATTGGAGTGTGAGGAGACAGCTCTCAGGTGCCTATCTACACGCTAAGCCCGGTTAGCATTTTTCTTTGCTAATATTAGGAGGAACCCCTCAGAAGGGGCACAGCATACATGTTAAGCTTTATTACAGAGCTGCCTGCATTTGACCTTAGAGCAAGTCCAGTTGACAAAGTAGCTGCAGGATATGAAACTTTCTCATTATAATATCATGGCAACGTTACAGAAATTATTAACTATCCAAGTAAGATGATGGATGCTACAGGATGGTGATGTCCTTGACAGAACATATTGCTTAATTATCTTCTTTTAGTAGCAGCATACAGTCATGTTCCTATGATCAAGTACTATTTGAAATGAGTATGAAATGAATTCATAAGGAGAGAATATTTAAAGATCTTATCCAATAAAAGAGCAGATTAAATGTCAGATCTTCATTAGAGGTTCTTTAATCAAAGTTCTTTTTGTAGTTTTATGACAAATCCTTGCATTTTGGCACTTGAACCAAAGACCTATAGGTAAAAAAAGAACTGTTCTTTCACTTGAACTAAAGGGGAATTTAATGACTTTTGAAAAGAATTTATGGTCTGGTGGTTAGAACTCATGAGTAGAATCTGAGAAACCTTTAATTTTAGTGCTGGAGTTAATGTCATCTCTGATCTGTGACTTAGTTTCCCCATATATTATAAAACAATACAGTAACATATAGGAACACTTTTAATGTTACAGACTGGTAACATTTATCAGGTGCCATCAAAGTTATTAGCCGTCTATGGTAAGATCTACACAATTCTGAAAAAATATGGACACTATCTTCAAGCAAGTTACTTAATATAATTGCCTGTTTTATTTCGTAAATATTTGAGAACTGTTTTATAGATGAAATAGATAATGGGACATAATTTTATTCAGTCCTACAGCAAAACAGGCTTCAGTAGTATTCTGTTTTTCCATTGAGAAGTACATTGTGCAGTAAGAAAAACCCCAACAGCAGCAAACTTCACCCTAGGGAGCTTCTATGAAATCCTAAAGGATCTTATTCCAAAATAGCACAACTCTACCACAGAACAAGATGAGTCAGGAGAGGAACGAATCTAGACTGCTTTTGATGGTAATAAACTTGGAAATAATTTATTGTCTATTTACTTTTATGATACTAGTTGTGGGAATGCATAAATAAAGATGTGAAATAAAAATTTTGGTTACCAGAAGCCAAATTGATATGTTCATATCTTGGGAAATTATATTCTTTCAAAGTTAAAGTCAAGTGCTTATTTTATCTGAAAAGTTTTTGTGTGAGATATGATAGCCTTTAAATCATTACATTGGGTTCACATACTGGAGAAATGGTCTTATAGAAAACTTCTTTTTTGTCTATTGATTTGTATCAATTAGAATTCTTTGTAGACAGTATACCTGCTCTGCACTAGTTAGTGTTGCTGTTAATGATGCCTTGATACAAAGCAATATTGTGAGGGACTTCTGGATTGTCAAGTCCAATAATTTATGCTCAATTGAATATGTTAATTAAAATTTAATTCTTCTGAAACCAGTAATCCATATCTCATAAATTTTTATTAATTAGGAGTTTTTCATTAATGAAAACATTTCAATTTTAGAATCTTGGTATGCAGGTTTTGGTGTTTTTGAAGATCATATAACATAAAATAAGTTGTTAATACTTGAAAAGGTTATAAAATGTAAAAAAGGTTATAAGCAGGTATTTTGTAAGGTCCTAAAATAGAAAACAGTGATTAAATGGAACATATTTCTGTTTGCATTAAGCCATTAAACTTAATTTATTCCTCTTTTTTGTTAAGATACTGCTTTTGTTATAGATCAGATATGGCAGATACGGCACCTGTGAAAGACTCCTGTGCTTTCCTTGTGAACTAAATATGTAATATGAAAGAATTGTTTCAAGTATGTGTTGAATAAACAAGTTAATTATTTGCATAAAATATAGAGTGTATGCTTGTTACATAATGAGAGCCAAAGAGTTAAATAATCAAAATTATATTTTAGGTTAGAATAAAGGGTGCGACCAAGCAGGTAAAATTTTATAAGACTAGAAGCAAAGTTGTGACTTTAGATAAAAATACTAATATAAATATTAGGGAGTAGCCTGATAACAGTTCCTATGAATAAGATCTGAAGATTGTAAAGACATGTGATTCAGAGTTCATGTCTTACTTGTATTTTAATCATTGGAAACTAGTCTGATATTTAGGATGTGAAGAACACTCTCTGGAACTTTGCTGAATGTGGCAAATTGTTTTCCAACCAAGAATCATTTCTAAAAATAGATTCCATCTCTCCACCCACTGCAGTGTGGCAAGTATATTGGCTTCTTTGGTCAATAAACTTTGGTCAAGATGATAGAATCAGTTCTGGATGTAGCCATTAAATGCTAATCATAGCTCCTACTTCCTGCTTCTCAGAAGGTATTTACTATAGGAGAAGTGTAATGCTTTTGGGATCATCAAGCTATGAAAAGTATAATCCAAGTGGACTTCCCATAAATGTTGGGAAGGCAAGTGGAGAGAGGGTCAAAGACCACTGAGGGGAATAAGGAAGCCGTTATCTGTATAAGTACATCCCACATGAGTCTTTGGATGGCTCTTCTCCCACAGATGCCTGACTTGCAATCATTTGAGGAACCTACTCAAGAGGTAAGACAAATCTGGCCAACTACAAAGATGTAAAATAGAGTAGACTAATAAATTGTTGCTTTAAGCCATTAACGTTTGGGATGGTTTTTAATGTAGAGATAAGTAACTGCAACACTGGATGAAAAAATTGTAGTTAGATTCTACATGGGCAATGATGTAGAGGACATCCATTTACCATCTCTCTTGGAAAGAGAGGAAAGAAAATATGCTAATTATCTTAAACTGTAAAGAAAATATCAATGAGAGACTGAGGAAACAGTCTGCTTTATTCTTTGGCCAGAACTGAGGGAATGAATGAGATTTGCTGGGAGATATATTTCTTTTGAAGAGGCAACATTGTAATGACTGGTGTTATCACTAAACCTTTGCTAAGCTATGAGCTAACTGTCAAGGGATTTTTTTCCCCCTCAAAAAATGTGAAGGGTCACTTGTCTAGGATGCAGCTAAGAGTGTGGGTACTCGAACTAAAGCCTGAAGATATTGTTGGTTATTTCTAGAAAGTCTGTTCATATTTGAGTTTTAAAGAACATTCATGATCTTATCTTGCATAGCTGGGTTTTGTCATTTAGATGTGATCTATTATATATATAGTTCAACTATAAAGAAATGATATGGGTTTTTTGTGGAAGCCATATTTCGTATCCATTAATTTAGTTATATTACTTTGTAAAGAATTAAGGCAATTATTGCAAGAACACAGACTTATGTGTACTTTTATTTTTCTACAGAATATGTAGTATGGAAGAGTTGTTTTCAAACGTTCTTGTACACAGAATCACTCAAGGAGCTTTTCAAAAAATTCCAATGCCCAGGCTGTCCCCTGTAGCAATCAAATCAGGAACTCTTAAAATATATAGTAAGAAATATAGGTTGAGAAATAATCTACAGAGTTTATAAAGAGGGCCTTGAGAAAGACAATTATGGCCTTATTACAGAAACATATTCATGAAAACAAGACCCACGGCTATTTTAATTCTTGGCAGTTTCTATATTCTAAGGGATTATGCAATTTAGAGTTCAGTTTCCTTTTAAACAAGAAAAAAGAAGAGGCCATGGTTGCAATGAAAAGAATTGGACTAAATACCTGGGATTTTATTCACTGTACTTCTGTGTCCTGCTTTTCATATCTGCAGAAATTATTGATTTTACCACCTAGCATGCTGCGAGGGTCATTGGTTTAATGATTTTGAGATTTTTTAAACTATTAAATGAAAGAATTGTTACCTCCACGGAGCACAGAAACACATGATCCAGTAAATAAGGGAGGCTCAGCCTAGATTTTTTTAAAAAGAGAGTTGGTGTTCATGATATTTTAAAATACAATGATTTCTAAGGATTTTTTAAATTAGCTATATTATTCTGTATAGCCAAATTTATTTCCCCAATACTAAATAACTTTCAAAGATAGCTTTGATTTGCATGTAAATCTGTTACCTAAATTTTAGCTAAATATTTCTGCAAATAACCAATATTTCTGCAAGTATTTTGTTGTTGTTTTTGTTGAGATAATCATTCCCACACAGGCACAGTGGTTCGTTTAACCAATTACAATTTCTACAACATGTATAGTTCTTCAAGAACTACACATACTTTCTGAGTTATATATTAACATGCTCAAAGACTAATTTATTTAAGACATGTCTAATTGTTGAATATAAAAGTGGTAATGTTTTAAGTGTAATTTTGTTTTGGTATTGATTTTCTGTTCAGTATTTTGAAGATTAAAATATGATAATTCATATTGCAAATTAAGAGAAAATAAACCCAATTTAAATGACAGGGTAATTTAAAAATGACTTATTTCAGTAATAAAAGTTTAATCTAGACTGTTTCCTTTATAATGTAGTCTTATCTGAGAATTCATCTATTCTGCCTTATTGCAGTGACTGGATGAACCATTGATGAAGGAATGGGGAAATGCTTTTCAAAATTCACCAACATGTATGTGTTTGTATCAGGCTCTATTCTTTCCCAACAATTTTAGTATACTCAGAGAGCGTACTACATAGATTCTTCTAAGGAAAGAGAACTCCCCAAGATTTGCTTTTGAATTTGATGTTCAAATGGTTTTTCATCCCATTACTTGCCATCATTAATTTAAACAGTTTTTATCGGAGACATGGAAAGTCTCAAATAAACCTAGTATTAATAGGATATACAAAGTAATAACTGATATTAGCCCAAATATGAGGTATTTTCCTAGAAAGAGCAGATGAGGAGTCTATAGTGTTCTTTGAATGGACTGGATGTACTATCAATTAGGTTAATATGTTAATAAAAAAGAATACTTACTGTAAGGTTACCATTGACAAGTGCCATTAGGATATTCACATAATACATAGCCATGGAATCACATGATTTGTGATTTTTTTCAATCTTTTTAACAGATTTAGGACTAATATTGAATATCATTCCTAATAGTATCACAAAGATCAAATGGGCAACATAATTATAAGTTTTAAAGATTTTTAGGTCATATTAGAATTTAGCTGAAATAGACTTGTCCCTGCCCATTTATTTGCCATGTGCTCACTATGCATTTCTATTTTTTTGTTTGTTTTTCAGATACAAAATTATGATTTATTCAGTGGCTGTTTCTTTGGTTTATAAGGTTATATATTATGTTAACATTAGAAGCTGAGTGAATTGTTAGGAATTCTATTTACCATTTCTGCAACTTTTCATCTATGCATTTCTATTTTTTATTTTATGAAGCAATTTATTGTACATAACTGCTAACATTTTGTTCTTAGTGCCTAGAGAAGTGCCTGTCCATCTGCCATGGAGAAGGGTAACATTTGTTTGTGGAATGAATGAGAAAAATGATTCCCTGAGCGCGCAATTACATTTAAACAGCAACATTATATTTGAATTGGAGCAACAGATTAGCAGACATTACAGGGCCAAAATGTGGCATGACAAATAGAAAACAAGTGAATTTGTGTTTTAAATAAACTCTGAGACATTGGAAACACTGTGCACTGTAAAGGTGAAAATAAACAATAACAAGAAAATGGCAAACCAACTACTGGGAGCCCTGAAAGCCTCTCGCTGGACTCCTGTGATATCATTCAAATGACATATTTTGTTGTCAACTTCCTGAGTGATAAGGGAGGCAAAGATATTGAGCATTTCTGGCCAAACAACCATGACGTGCACTGCAGATTTGGAATGAATGCTAATAAGATAACGTGCCTCTCTCTCAAGGGGCAGCTGACCGTGTGTGTCGTCTCTTCTGGTGTGTCATTGAGAATGACTAGGTGTGATAGGGCCAGCAATGCCGACAGGCACTGATGTGTTTCAGTGAGAAATTAACTCAGAGTTTCAAGGACTGAGAAATGACTTTAGGCTTTCCCTTTTAAAAGAGATGGTATCTCATTTTCTGAGTTCAGAGACGAAAAAATAGAAATTGAGAAAATCAAGGTAAAACCTCAAATAGCTTGGATTAACTCTGGAGGAGATATTTTTCTACCTGTATTGTGTTTACTAACTGATAATCCTGTAATGAAAGTTCATGCTTTCCAATGAGTGAGAGTTAGGACAAGAATGTGGAATATTAATTTGGGAGGTGACTAGAAAATTATCCCTATCATAATCTTTTTCCAATTTATAGCCCCCAGATTACTATTGCTTTCATAAAATACTGCAGTTTACACAGTCCTGAAGTTCTAGTCATATAACTACTTTCAGATGGAAGCATAAAAATCATATTCAGAATGTTAGAAATAATCAATGTGAGTAAAAGTTGGACCTTGAATATTTGACTGCAGTGTTATTACTTCCTCTTGGTGGTATGTTTCCAATTTTAGGGGCTGTAGGAGAAAAACTGTGCACACACACAATCTCCCAATATTAGCTCCATTTGTTTAGAAGATCTAATGGTTTTATTTTCAGGTTTAATGCCCTAAAAGTTATTTAATAATTTCACATTTCATTCAAAATGCCTCTGCCTTCAAAACCATGTGTAATAGATTCAATATTTTTATGATTTGTAGAGTGACAGAGTAAAAAGTTAACATTTATCACACGTATTGCAAAGCACTTTCATTAAGACAGTTACTAAGAATGGTTATACATAATGTGCAATGCTTAGACACTCATGGTCTCTGTCTTGGTATGTTTACCCCACTCACACTGTTGGCCCTAGAGTGTGGGTGACTGAACAAAAGGATTAGTTTGTCCAAACATTTCAGTAGACCCACTCAGGTGGAATGGGCTGTGGGAGGAGAATGACGAATGATAAAAATAGATTAAAAGAATGTTTAACTTTAAAAATATAGAGCAATTCTACAAACACTAAAAGCTGCTAAAAGCAGTATATAATAAAACCTGTTTGGAGATGCAGAAAAACACATTCAAAGGCAAACATAGAAAACTCAAAAATTAATGAGTAAAATAGCAAAAGTTAAAATTTGTGTATATTTGTGTGGTAATAAATCTCTTTTCCATTTTGAAAAACAGTTGCACATTTGTGTAATATATTAGATTTAAAAGTTCCTAAAAGTTTAAGGATTAGTTTTTAAAAGTTATATACAATTCTTCACATAGTGGTTGATCATTCACTTGTATTATAAACACACTGTCTGTATTCACTATACTATATTAAATCCTGTATATAAATACTTCCTGACCACTCTCATAATTCTTTTTTTTAATTTTTAATTTTTACCAAGAACATGTATCGGTACATTGTATACATAATGATCATAATCAACATGGTTATTTTGTACCTGTACATGATACATCTTGGTTTTCCTCCCTCTTCCCCCCTTCCCCTCCTCTCTCTTCCATTCACTCACCCCTCCCTATTTGCAACAAGTGTCCACTCTCGTAATTCTGATTAAACTTTCCAATAAAATGTTGCCTAAATACAAATGTCGCTTTTGTTCCTATTGAGTTTTGTTCAGGAAGAAAATTTCAGCAAGCCTGCTGAAAGGACCATCTTCTCAGAAGGTAAATACTTTCTCCAAAATAGAAACTTACAGAGTATTCCCTCAAAAGGCTCCTGCAAGTATCCACACTGGGTGTTTCTCATGCTTCCATATCAGAGACAGCAGCGCCTCAGGTCTGGCATCAGAGCATCTGTTTGAAGCAGGAATGCTCTTGCAGTCAGGAGAGTACAAGCAGGCAGGATTTTCACCCACTGCGTTTGTTACATTCTTGAATGTTAAATCATAAGCTGAAGCATTCATTGCACAGTTTCTTTTTCTTTTCTTTATTAGCCCCCCTTCCTTCCTTCCCTCCCTCCCTCCTTCCTTCCTTCCTTCTTTTCTCCCTTCCTTCCCTCCCTCCTATCTTTCTTTCCTTGAAAGTCAGGAACAGCTCTGCAGAGATAAGCTGTAAGTTATCTGTAAATGGGTCACAATTTATATTGAAATGTGTCTCTTTTCACCCTTCAAAATAAAATTCATCTTTACTAATGTACTTTTTCTATGAGGTATATGAAATCATCAAATGTTATCAGGAAGATTCCTGCCTTGTGTGACCCATGAAGGATCTTCAGCATGTAGCAACCTTATTCCAAAATGTGAATGTAAGAGCTATTCTCAATGCCAGGGACAGAGAACATCGAATTTGTGCAGTCCTGGGCTGTTAGGAGATTTGTTGCTCCATATACTAATTTGTTCAAATAGACAGTGAACATGCATTTATTGTTTATGGTTTTCTTTAGATACTTCACGATCTTTTTTCCCCGAGTACAGTTGAAAAGGTTATGTCCTATTTTGCTGTACGTGTACTCCAAACCTTATAACCTTTCCATAGGTTGAAATGGATGCTTTCCATAGGATGTCTATTTGGATGCTGGCTGATTATTCCAATTGCAGTTTGCCAAATTGAATGTACTCTGTGGTTTAATGCTTTGCCTGCAGGAGTCCATAGATGACCCTTAGGCGTGTTATGCGAACAGGAGGATGGTGGTATATTGGCATTTACTTCCCATGGAAATATCTTGGAAACAAAAGGTTTTTTTTTTTTGCAATATTATTTACATCTTAATGCATGCCCTTTAACACATTCCTCCCCCTCAAAACAGAATAGAAAGTAAACCCAAATATATGAAGATCTGTAGCCTCGGTCATGAGAATACAATTTATAATTATCAAATTGTTAAAGTAGGTTAGAAACAACTGAGTAATTGTAATGATCATAGTTCACATATGACCATGAGGACAGACAAAATCTGAAGCTCCTTTAGGCAAGGCAAGACTCTTTTTGAGAGATATGACTCTGGTTCTTGGAGTAACCTGGCTTTCTTGATTAAAGTTCTAATTTCTGTGGGAGAAGTAGGGCCTCCTACACTTCATCCTGAATTGTAGTGTCCAGGCAGGAGCAGATTCTCAGAACTTTCCATGGATATCCATTTGATGATGGCTTTTTATTCTCAATATAGGCCCTGTCAACTATATCCCTTTCCCAGGAGCCACTTTTTGTAGCCCTTGAAACTTAATTTTTCCAGGGACAGAATGGGTTTGGTCTCCCCAGAGCAATCAGACTTGCTTCTCAGACATCCCCAGAAACAGACTTTGAGTCCTGGAATGCACAAGGATGATGCTGAGTGTGAGGTGCCCCCAAGGCCAGTCTGGTGGTTTGTTCACTCTCACTAGTGAGATCTCTGCAGTGTTTCCTGGCGTATCTAGAGGGACCTATGACATCTGAATCGTTTTCAAGCCCACAGCCTAAAGAAGCCTGGAGAAGCAGGAGGGAAGCCACAAAACTAACTCATGAGCTAGTGTAATTTCAGCAATGCTGAGCTTCTAGAGTGAAGGAGGAGGATGACTAAATTGAATAGTGCACACGGTTAGTTCTGCTCTTAAAGAGGGGAATTCTGTAGTATGAAAATGGCCCCCTGTCAAGGAAAAATATCAAGGTCTTTCAGAGGAAGGAAGGGCACAGTCCCAGCTTAGCAAAGACAGCTTGTTGCAAGTTGGCCTTTGCAGTTTTCTGAGCTTTCATTTTGGTCAGCTCTAGCAAAGCACACGCTACAGCTGCCGCCTTTCTGTCAGGTGAGCTCTACTCCCCTCTTTGCGGGCGAGATGGGTACAGCAGCGGCCTCGGAACTGCTCCACTTACTCGCTCCCATCGCCGTCGTATTCCTTAGCATGGAAGGTGACTCTAGTAATTGTGTGTAGTTCACCTGGGCACAGGCACCACTGGTGAGCCTGTGGATAGACCTGTGCTTTCGGGTAGCTAGTTTTCTTCTTGAGCCTATACATTTTATTTTGTACATTTATGAATGTTGTTCTGAGAAAGATTCTGTTGTCTCAGACCACTAAAATAGTTCACAAATCAAAGGAAATTCTGTGTCCCCTTCCCTACAGGGACCCTGCTGCCCAACACTTCAGTAACTTCACTGAATGCTAATGTTTTCTGTCCTTTGATGGGGTGTATTTCTTAGCTTCCTTCCTTCCTTTATTCCTTCCTTATTCCTTCCCTCTCCTTGCCTCCCTCTCTCCCTGCCTCCTGCTTGCTTACAATATTGGGAATTGAACCTAGGGCCGTTCCACTAAACTACCTCCTCACCCCTTTTTTGTTTTATATTTTGAGTCAGGAGCTCACTAAACTGCTAAAATTGCTGAAGCTGGACTTGAAATTGCAATCCTCTTGTCTCAGCCTCCAAGCGTGTTGGGATTACAGGCATGTACCACAACACCTGGCTTCTTAGATTCTTTAATATAGATTTGTAGTAGATAACATCTTTGCATGCTCCAATGCAAATTCTTAAATGCCACCAAAACACTTGCTACTCTATCTTGCCCTTATTTCATTTTAACCAGTTGTTTTCATGTTCCTCTTTTCAACAATAAGATGAACTCCTTCTATTCAGGCTCACATCTCACTCATCTTTGTATCTCAGTCATTGTTTTTGAGTCATACCCAATCAAAATTTGATGAGTATTTGAATGATGAGCCACCTTCTGATAATGTAGAAGTCTAAATTTCCTTTCTCCTGGCAGAGTGTCAGCAGCCCTGTTGCTGCAAGCTCTACTCTGAGCCAACCTGTGCTTCTGGGGCCCCCAAGGTTCCCAGTGGGCCAAAGTCAAAGAAATGGGGTAGACAAGAATAAATGGCATGGGAGAAGAAAAAGAAAAAAGGAAAATTACAAGTAGGGAAGAAAGATGAAAAAGGAAGAGAGGAAGATATCATGGAATAGTGTGCTGCCTTGCTCCTTGGCTCAGGGATATGAGTTCATTGCTCTCCCAGTTCATGCAGAGATGGTTCTGGTTTTGGAGACCTTTCCTTGGTGTTAATATTCATGTTCCCATGCCATAGATTCTTCAAGAATCCTTTAAAAAAACCCTACTGTGGGCTTGTAACAATCTCTATGGAATGATAGCTAAAATGATGAGATATCTTCTTTTACTGTCAGAAGCTTTCCGTATAAACATTGGTGTTTTGTTGTGGTGAGGTTCATACTATCCACTTCCTCTCTGAACATAATGTGTCCCTGTATACCACTACAGAGGGAACATGAAATCCGTTGTCAGCTAGGTTTGCGAGTGGTCTTACCTTCCAGCAAAACTGCGACTTGGATATAACCTGGACATTAACAAAAAGCTGGTCTTGCCTCCTAAATATCAAATAGTTTTACCTTTAGTCTAATTTTATGCCAATCATGGTGTATTTGATTGATGAGTTGCTTAACATCCCGCTGTCACTGCTAATACATAAATATACCCGCAAGAAGAAACACAGCCTCTACCAGCCCCTCTTGTTACACATTCAGATGCCTAGCCCTGCTCAAGCATGTGCTATGGAATAGTTAGCTTTTCATAGAGGTTCTGGGGAGAAGCACCAGCACAGGGGAGGGAATCTAGTGAGGCATCTCAGTGCCTTACTGTGAGAAACTCTGGAGAACCAGTTGGTAGAGTGTGGCATCTGAAGTGAGCGGGAAGGGCTATGACACTGAGGAAGGTGGGAGAGCGCTGAAGAAAGTATTGTCTTTGGTTTGCCTAGTTTCCTGCACAAAGTCTGGAAAAATGCCGAGATCTGTTATTTTTGAAAAGAACGAATGTCTCTTTTTAAGTTAGCAAAAAGAAGTGGTTCAGTGAATAAAAAGTGAAAAACATGACTTTTTTTCCATAAAGGCATTTTACCCTATTTATTTATTTATTGGTTTATTATTTTTTTGGAACCAAGATGTATTGGTATTTTAGATACACATAATGATCACATTCATCATAGTTAATTTGTACCTGTGCATGATGTATCTTGGTTTTTCCCCCTTCCCCACCCTTCCCTTTAACTCCTCTTCCCCTCCTTATTTACAACAGCTTTATTTATATTTTCCCATTTTTTCCTTTTTTCTTTTCTTTTTCCCTTCCTTCCTTTCCCCATCCTCCCTCCCTAGTTCTTCTTCCCATTTGAATATTTTCCTTCTCTTTCACAATATCTGTCATACATTTTTATCCTTATTTACACTTATGGTTTCTCATACCAGAGAAACAATTCAATATGTACTCATGTGTATCTGATTTATTTCACCTAAGAGTATGTTCTCAAGGTACAACCAGAAAAAGTTGCAGAGACATTCTCTTTTTTTATGTGACAGAGATGGTAGGGAGTTACTTCAAAAGATCTTCATATTTTTATTATTTTATTCATTTTTAATTGACATATAAAATGGCATGTACCTATGGAGGTATTATGTGATGTTTTGATAAGTGCATACATCGTGTAATGTTCAAATCTGGATAAACATATTGACTACCCTAAACATTTATCATTTCTTATTGGTAAAAACATTCAAAAACCTTTCCTCTAGCTTTTTTTAGAATGCACAGTTTATTATTATTATCTCTAGTCACCACACTTTGCAACAGAATACCACAGCTTATTTCATCTACCTGTAACTTAGTCACATAGAAGTGATCTAGTGGTTACCAAAGGCTGAGGAAAAGGGAGGGGAGGGGTTGGTCTTCTGGTTTGTCGAAGGAAATGGTTGCCAGTTGTTAATCAGAGCAAGGTCTTTCTGTAAACTCTGGATTAAGTGTGAAACAGCTGGGGTTTGAACAGCAGCTTCAGTGCAGTGTTTCCATATTATACTTGCGAACAACAGACTTTTGAGAATGGGTGTCAAAGCATCGTGTGGTATTTTCACAGTCCCACTCTCTCAGCACTCCAATCAGTAAATATCCCTTTATAAACAGCTCCTTTTCTCCGTGCACGTAGGTCTTCCTGTTCCACTAATCTCAACAGAGGATGATGAACTCCCTGAAGGCTGTGGCGGGCTGTCAGTGTATCAGTGTTCTCCAATCTTGAGTCCATATTTCTCTTCTCTGTCTCTCTTTCAGTTACTCAAACACGGCATCATTGATATTTGGGGATGGATAGTTCTTGGTTTTGGGGGCCTTTGTGCACTGTAGGATGTTTCAGCTGTGTTTTTGGTTTCTACCCACTAGATGCTAAGTAGTATCCTCCCCAGTCACGACAGCCAAAAATGTCTCTAGATCTTGACAAATATCTTTTGGGTAGGAGAAAGGCAGAATCATAATCAACTAAGAATCACTGACCTATTTCTTTCATAACAAATTGATTTAGGAAAATCCATCTTCTGCTGTTTGCTGATAAGGCACTTACTTGTTGCCCATTTATTCATTTAATACAAACGTATTGTATAGCTACTGAACCTACACAACTCAACAAATGCTAGTCTAGCTCTGTGCTAGATGCTACAAAACACTGCAGGATCTTTAAACATTTTTATTGGCAAAATTTCAAGAATTTGATTGATTAGACTAGCCATTAAGATAAGTGTGATTATTGGTCTGGGATCTTGAAGAATGTGGGGTTATAAAGGAATGGGGAAAGCACACTCAAATTCCAGTGCCCAGAGAGGCTCAAACCCTCCAATCCGAGATATCAAGAGACTGGAATGAAACTCAGTATCTATGGGTTATCTGCCCTGACACTTGGTTCTGAGTTGCTTAGAGATTAGCAAAATGTTATTGCTTTCTGCTGGCACTTTGCTGGTAGGCTCTAATTCCATATGCAGAATGATTATGAATTTTTTGTAATGAGCCAAACCAGCTGAGACTTCATGGGTGGACTGTTCCGAAGTGTGGTTAGATCCATTACCAGGATGTTTAAATAGTCTCAGCCCTGGGATATGACACTTAAAATCAGCAGGCCTGGGAAGAACACCACTCCTCTTTAAACTGCAGCCTGTGGTGGAAAAGTAAAAACGAGAACAAATTAGTCTTTTGGGGACTAATCTCCAGGTTGAAATGCAATAGAAAATTCAGCAAATAGCAGCTTTCTAAATTATTTTCTTATGGTTCATGCTGTTCTTTAGTCTGTCGTTTTAGTGTTTCTACCTACTAGAAATCTCTCCTGCGATTTCTAGTCCATCTCCAGTGATGTATTTCCAACGAGAATTCAATTACCTGGACAGGCAGATGTGCTAAATGTCAATTTGAGGATTATTTTTTCTCCCAGATTAACTGCAAAGCTGACTCATGATTCTGGTGGTAATGTCAGAAGAGAATCACTGTCAACAAGCTGTTAAAAATGAAATCTAATAATGAAGCAGAATAGATGAAATCTCTTTGAGAACAAAGTAAATCTCTTTGTTCTTACTGATTGCCTCACTTAATTGGCACTGTTTTATGGAATTTTTAATAGAATGAAATGAGATTTTAATGTAATCTCACTGAGTTTAGACCTAATTCAACATATTAATTTATTATGAATCTTTCCTCATTAATTTATTTTCTATGAAGTTATGCAATGAAAAGTTTCCCCAATTGCCGGTTACTTGTAAACTTTGAAAAATTTTCTCCTAAGGAGTTTTTTTTTTTTACTTGTATCAATGGAGGAAAGCAAAATGAAACTATTCAACAGTATTTTGTTTACTGTTTCCCTAGTTAAGATGCTCTGCATTTTTGAGATAATGCATGCTTGTATTTGCTAAATTTTCATGAACTCAGAGATTGCAGCTCAATTACCTAAACCTATTAGATTAGTAGAAGAGTGCAATACAATATAATTCTCTATGCCTGACATTTGAAAAAGTAACTACTTCCATTTGATGGTGTGCTCTGAAGTGGCTCTCATCACAAATCCTGTGCTTAATTTGGGTCATACAATATAACTCTGTAAAACAGAAATCTGTGCAGGATTCTCTGAAAAATGCTGAAGGTGCTTTTGTCTCTTAACTATACTCTGATTATTTCATTCCAAGACCTTTAGGAACTTAGCATAAGCCGTCCTAGATGAGCATGTAATGAACAGCAAACGTGTAAAAGTTGCCCAGAGAGAAAGTACATAAAAATTATCTAATAACATCAGTGAATAGAAGAGAGTTTGGTAACATATACAATGATTAATGTGCCTACAATCTCCTAAGATTTTGTTTGTATTTTATTTAAAATTTTTATTAATATATATTTTGCGGCATAATAATTACATTCATCTTGGGGAACTGGAACATATACATACTGCATCTTGAGCATTTGCATTCCCTTTTCCTTTCTGCTGTCTCCTTTCCCTCCTTCCCCAGAGCTCCTTTCCTCTCTACGGTCTATCTCCCTGTTTCCTACCATCTCTTTTTTATTTTACTCTTTAGGTTGTTTATATTTTGGGTCCCTCCTAGCCTTCTTTATGGCTCAGAGTACTCACTCCATTGTGTATGTATACATTTTGTTTATCCATTCATCTGCTGATGAGCGTATCAGGCAGCTTCTATAATTTAGCTATCACTTGAGCATCCACAGATTTTAGTGTCTGCAAGCATCCTGGAACCAATCCCCCAATGACTGACTGTAATGAGGGATGACTTTAAGCATGTAGACATTTATTTTTTACTGTTTCATCAAACACAGGGGATAAGTTAATATTTCATAATGAAATTTCTATCCAACAGTATATTACTTACCAACAAATATATCACTAGCAGCATCTTTTTAAAATGACCACATAGTCCCTTTTGGTATGGTTCTACTGAAATGTCTTTAACCAATCCTCCTTGTTGGTTATTTAGTTATTTTAAATATTTTTATTACTATGGATAATGCTGTCACTAATACTTGTACATTGACTCCGTGTCCTTCACTCCAATTTTACGATAAATTTCTAGAGTGGAAGTGAGTTCATATTGCTGAAAATGACTTCTAGAGAATGTCAGAATCTCAGACCCCTTGTTCTAACTCTGTTTCCTTGTGGTTCACCAAAGGTAGCATTTTAGTAGGCAGTGTATAAAGCAGTATTTCGAAGAAGAGGTGCTTATTTATTGGGTACATGGACAAAAAAGAAAACAGAGGAAAGAAGATTAATTATTCTCTTGCTCCTGAATTCAGAGCAGAAGACTTTTAGAAGTTTAAACATTTCCAATATGGTGGGCACTACTTATACGGGCCCTGGTACTGATGGCTTCCCCGAACCCTACCTGAACTACTTTGTCTTCAGTTTTCCTGTTTTGGGAAAAGAAAAACACTGTTGGGCTTAGCTCATCACCTTGGCATCATGACCTCTATGCTTAGATTATTTATAGCATTTGTCCTACCGTATTAGTTTCCCGTGATGACACAACAAATGATCACTTATTTAGTAATTTTAAAAAGTTCAGCAATTTATTCTGTCACTGTTCAGTCTGAAACCAAGGTGTAGCCAGAGCGTTGTACTCTCTAAAGACTCTAGGGGAGAATCTTCTCTTGATGTTCCAGTTTCTGGTGGTTCCAAGCACAATTTGTATATTACGGTTTCTATTTCTCTGCTAATACATTGCATCCATCTATTTATTACAAGAGCAGATACCTTTACCTTATTGACCACAGTTATGATAAAGTCTTTTCTGATAATTTTGACATTGGCTCATCTCAGGTTTGGAACTTAGTGATAGTCTGTACTCTTAAGAATTGGTCACATTTTTCTGGTTATTTATTCATCAATTAATTTGACTTGTGTTTATTATTTTGAATATTATGCTGTGTAAGTTCTGGATCTTTGTTTTTAACCATAAATGTTATTATTATTCAGAACGCAGCACAGAGTGAGCCACATGGGCAAAGATATTATTCAGGTGTGGCAATGCCAACAGATCAAGTGGCGATTATCACAGAAAACAGTTTGTTACAGTTCTCCAGGTGAGGGGATGCCTTGCCACGCAGGGCTACCGGAGGATGCCTCGAGACTGGTCTTGAGACAGGGAGCAGAGGGGCAATATGGCAAGTGCCTTTATTATGGTCTGCACAGGAAGAAATGGGCAAGGCAGGGCAATAGGCTTGGGACTGTCTAGTTTAAATAATTTCAGCAGGCTCTGAGGCTGTAGCAACTTTTCTGAGTTTCTGGTGCCAAGTTCTGTGATAATTAGGGCAGGGCAATATTGGCCTGGAGTCTAAGAGTCACACAGAGAACATGGGGGTCATTGGAAGAGCAGACTCCGAATTGCCTGGTTGGTGTTTGAAAGGTATGTTCATAGGTTGGGTTCTTTGATATCGCTAGGGATTACCTAACTCTGGGAAGAGCAGTCTCTCCCTGGTCATCAAGATGTCAGGTACTAACACATCAAAAATACAGAAAATAAAATGAATACAATCTTAAACCCTATGGAGAACATTCATTTGAAATTTTTCCCAGCACACAATCAATGGGTTTCGTTCAAATGACAGGTTCTGTTTTACCACGTGTGGGTGGTTCTCAAGTCAGCAGAGTCCTCTTTGTAGTGCTGTTCTGTTTAGTCTTGTACATGTCAACTCAGGAATAAGACCAAGACTGGTGCTGGGCCATACACAGCATGAGGTCGTTCTGTTCTCCAGTGCTGTCCCCTGGACACTCAGCCCACTCTTCAGCTTGTTCCTCTCCCTCATCTTTTGGCTGAAAGGAAGCAGTTTCTCTTAGAGTGTAGTTATGTGTGCTGTTGCCACAGATGTAGGTCCAGGACTGTTGCTCACGTTCAAGAAAAAGCATGAGATGCTAGAAGGAGCAGGGCAGGAGGGAGAGAAGGTGCAGGAAAAATGCACGTGTCCAGGGTTCTTTCTTTGCTGGCAGAATTAGGCTTGTTTGAGGACTGCTGGCATAGAGGAAGAGAGAACTGACTAAAGTATCAATGTCATGCAGTTGTTTTGCAGGTCTTGCTAGCATTTGAGGCCAAAGAAAAGACTTCATGTTTACTGTGGCCTTGATAAATACCCATCAGAGAATAGTCTCCATGAAGCCAATTACTTCACAGATTTCTAAACATGAGTTTATATGCTTTCTGTGGTTGATGTCAGACAGGAGCAGAATTCTTGCATTCTGTTTACAATAAAAGGCAGTATTTTAAACAGTAGTTGAAACATTTTAAACTATTGATTTTCTATAACTGGTTTTACTCCAGTAGAAATTATGAATTGATCAATTCTTTCTTCTTCAGGTGTATAAAGCAATTGGCAGATTGAATCTACAACTACAGTAGAATCTTTATGTTATTTCGTGGATGAAAACTAAATGTTAAAATTTTAGAAAAGTTAGGTGAAAGATGTATCTTCTGATTCTTCCTTAGGGGCTTCAAATATCAACCAAGATATAAATAAGGCAAATGCCTTATTGAATTCACTATTTTCATGACTTTGAGGAATGGTATTGGAAATATTGTGATGGGGAAAAAACACAGCAATGGTCACTGCTCTCGATGTATGAACTCTGTAGTCTTAGGTAGAACACAGACTCACAGAGTACTTTGCTATAACATCATGCCATGAAGCCTCAACTATCTATCTACATCTCTGCCACTGAGATCATCTTCTCAGTGTGTAGTGTGGACAAATAGCCTACGGCCAAACCCCACCCAGCAGTAAACACATCCTGCTGGATCATGTTAACAATGGTCAGATCCTTCGTAGTAGGGCTGGGACCCCCTAATCATACAGCTTTGGACTACACTAGTGCTGCTCCGAGTGCCTTGGTATTATTACCAGTCAGCAATAAGCCCAGAAACCAAGCATGTAGAAATATGTAAAGGAATTTGATGTTTCAGTGGCATATAAAGATGTTGTTTGTTTTAGCAATTCATTTTTATTGTTGCTTAGAAGTGTGGCCCAACAACAGATCAGCAAAAGCAAAACTAAACTGAACAGCAATGACAAAAAAACCCTTCTGAAATGTGGATATTTTCTACAAGATAATTTGAAAAGCATAAGATTAAGCTGTTTAAATCTAGACAGTCTCATCTGGTCTCTTTCTAGTTCATAAGGTACAAAGGCTTCTATGGGGTTAATGTTACATTTTTGGTTCTTTTGAAGGAGGGAAAAGAAGCAGAGAAGGCAGAGAAGACGAATCGAGTGATTATGCACACGAGAGTCTCAGAGGTCTAGATATAGAGTTAGGGGCTCATCCAGTTGCCTGAAGCTCCTCTTGTCCATCTGGACCATCATGATTCCCTCTGGGAGAAGTGTGAGAATGGTATTGTCACATGACATCTGAGGGTATTGAAATCAGGACTAGGCTATAACACACACACATGTACACTCTGACAAATGTTGCTATGTTCAGTGTCTGTTATGATTTGTGTCTAGACGTCCCCCCAAAGCCTCATGTGGAAAGAGGCAGTTGGATCTAGAGTGTGTGATGCTGGGATTATGGGTATGTGCTTACTAAATCAATCCGCTGGTTGGTTTAGCACCACCCTAATCCTGGCAGCCTGGATAAGATATAAGGTACAGGAAGAAGCTGTTTAGGCCCATTGCTTACCCCCTTGCTTACCTTGCTGCCTTCTGCCTGTCGGCCATGCCACCCTGCCTTGGGCCCAGCTGATTGTGGACTGAAACCTCTACAAACTGTGAGCCAAATAAACCTTTCTTCCCCTAACTTTGGGTGTCTGGTATTTCGTCTCAGCAACAAGAGAAAAGTAACTAATATAGCATCCCATTACAGTTTAAATCTCATCCCTGAGACTTATTCCTTTGTAATCATTAACCCAAGTGCTAGAAATTTTACAAACTAGATTTTTTATTTTTTGCTCCGCTACTAGCAAGGTAGTAGGCTCTAACTACAGTTCATAATTGTGTGTAAAGAAGAAAAACATTTGTTCTAGTGAAAGTATATATAAAAAAAAGAAAGCCCAAATGTCATTTGCCAAGATGATATTGTTATTTGCAGCATTTTTTCTCTGTCATGGGAGGCAGTTTCTTCTCTGCCTCACTTCAGTAGAACAATGCCAAGCCTAATACCTGGCAAATGCACAGTCGAAGGATACATATGCTAGAGGCTACACTAAGCCAGATTCTAATTGCAAAACGTGTTTCTCTTGTCTAGCGAGTTAAGAACTGCTATGAAGAAGTCACAATGAGTGTTAGGCTAGTTAACGGCCAGTTGCCACATTTAATTTTCTCTCAATATCATTTAAGATATTTTGAATATGTGATAGAAGAAATCATACCATTTTCCATCCTTTCTTTTTTTGTTGTTTTTGTTTGTTTGTGGTACTGGGGATCGAACTCAGGGCCTTGTGCTTGCTAGGCAAGCACTCTAACCACTGAGCTAAGTCCCCAGCACATTTTCCATCCTTTCTACTTCAGGGGTACATATCCCTTTCTATTCACTTAATGTAAATACAGATAGTTCTTTTTTCCAAATAAACATCTGGTTGGAAACTTCTAGAATCTACTTGCAGAAAAGAAAAAGAGTATTAACAACATACCCGAAATTTGTGTTCCTGCAGGTGATAGCATTTTTAGTTATTTAATTAAACTTTGAAATACATTTGAGCAATCTTGTTTCACGTGTAAGGCAATGGATTCATAGGTCTAATTTTTTCTTTTTTTTAGCCTGATGCCTTAGCCACTTTCTTCATCACTGGGACAAAATACCCTTCACCTGCACTTTAAAGGAGAAGAGGTTTATTTTGGCTCCCAGTTACAGTCCACAGTCAGTGGCTCTAAGGTAGAAATGGCATAGCAGAGTGGCACAGTGTGGAAAGCTGCTTCATCGTGGAGGCAGGAAGTAGAGAGAGAAGGGAAGAGCCAGGGCAGGAGATCTGCTCTTCCAGGTCACAGCCCCAGGGCTGCCTCTTCCTGCCAGCTCCTGCCTCCCAATAGTACACTTAGCCACTGAACTCAGAACTCCCACGGTCCACCCACTCTCCAAAACCCTGCCTGAGTGCAGGAGGCTTTGGAGGTAAATTCTTTGTCTAAACTGTGACATCTGGTTGCTTTTTTATTCAGAATTCAAAGTTTTCCTATCTAAAGAACAACTTCACTTAATTATCACTCAAAGCAGAACTTTGTTTCCTGTTTTTCCCTTTCTTAACATTTTCATAATCACTGGTAGTGATATAAATGCAAATTTCAGCCATTGTTATCTTGTTTCTTTACATTGCTTTGTGTGTAGCTTGTCAAATTCTGTTGCTTCTCTCCTATTTTCAGATATATTTCCATTAGTGATTTCCTCATCTGAGTGTGATGGAAATGAGGCAATAATGAATTTCTGTCCCCTTTCCTTTCCTCCAGTCTATCCTGCACATAGCACTGATGTTCATCTTCAGTTTTTCACTTTACCGTGGCATGTTAGTTCACATTTGTATCAAATTAACTTCTATTTTTGAACTTCAAGATCCACCATATCATTATATCCTATCGTTTTATTAGATATCATCTAAACCTCCTACTTGTGAAGGAATAAACAAATAAAAAGTCCCAAAACTAGAAACACATTTTTTACTGTACTATTTTGACTAAGATTAGATTACCTATATTGATGTGAACATGGTTTGATTTCTGAGGAAGTCACAGCTTCTTTGCTTGGAATTGCATGCTGCATGCTACTATGCCATTGTTCTCCACAGTTGTGCAGTGGTCCCGAGAGCACACGTTGATAACTTGCTCTCACAGAGGAGCAGAATCTGAACAACTGCATGTGGCAAGTGGCTGATCCTTAGCTCAGGCAGGTGGAGGGTCTGGGGACTGAGGTCAAGCGCAGGAGTAGAACGTAGAATCCACAGCTCCATGGAAGAAATGAGGAACAGCCAACAGATGTGGTTAAAGGTGGACAGGAGGTCAATAATCAAAGAAGAAAGATAAAATCAAGCATTATTTCTCAAAGGACTGAGTGCTGGAGAGAAAATGAATTTGAATCAATGAGACAGTAACTATAGGCATCCGAGGAGGGAAACTGGCCTATGGAACCTGGAGATTTCCTGATATGATGGGACAGGTGCCAGTGATGTTTTTATGAGGTAATCAAGGCCTTGGTAATGGCAAGGGGGAGAAACACCCCATGGCAGTGCAGACCACTGTCTCCTGGAAATTTTAGTTAGGATTTCGCAGTGATATTAGCAGTTAAGTATGAATACTGTACTTATGTGCAAGGTACTGGGAAAATATTAATTTAAAGACCTTACTGATACTGTATTGGAAAACAATTGAGAAACCACTGACTTCTTAAAAATGTTAATTTAATAGTTTTTAGTAGTAATTACAATACTAATAAAAATATTAGTGGTTAGCTCTCACTTTATGGTAGCATATTCAGACTCTCATTCACTGTGGTATACTGGTGACTTAGCCAAGTATTCTCCAGCTTTCCTATCCAGAGGTATAATTTATTTTTCTATTCCTTGACTCAGGGCTGAGCTTATGTGTGGCTTTGACTAATAGACTATATTGGAAAAACCTAAGCCTTGAAGGCCTTGTAGCTTTTGCCTTCTCTTTCCTGGAAATAATAAATTTCATGGGGAGAGCAAATAAGTGAAAACTGCAAATAAATTAAACACTGGGAAATACAACAGAATGACAGAAACGAGTGCATACCTTTTAATAAATCGTTTAATGTAAAAGTCATTAATATACCTATTAAAAGACACAGACTAGCAGATTGGATTGTTAAAAAGACCCAACTATATGTGGCTTTGCTTTGGGCCTCTGAGGAGGTGGCATATCTTACAGGAATGTGTGGTGGATCGAAACCACTCACGTTGTGGCTAGGAAGCAAAAGGGAGGAAGAAGAAGGCCCAGGATCCTGCAAGCCCCCTAAACAACACTTCCTAAGTGACTTAATAATCCTTTCAAAGGTCTCACCACCTTTTTATATGAGCACCAACTTTTATATGAGTCCAACTTTTTAATACAGTGGTCTTTTGGGGACATTCAACATCCAAAATACAGCAGAGAATGAGGATAATTGTTATCCCTGGTGAAGGTAGTAACTGGAAGTGGACTTGAGAAGGCTTTTGGGAAGGCCTGTGTTTCTTTGATCAGGTGCTAACTAGATGGATGTGCTCATCTTACACACATTCACTGAGCTATACCACATATAATTTATATCTTACATTTACCAAAGAAATGATGGACTTCCGTCGCATTTCTCTCTAGGTCCTCAATATCCTCAATATGAACATTTGGAGACTAAGAAAAATAAATGCTTTTAATTAAAACATAGTCATATGAGTTTCCATATTTTCTCTATCCACAGTGCATCCCACAGTTAATTTTGTAAACAAGGGAAAATAAAAACAAAAATCTAACTCTCCTGGGACTTATTATTTGTGAGAGTTGTGGTGATGAATTGATCGGTTTTGTGTGGTGTTCTTCTCCCTGATGCTGGCAGACCTTATTTAGTTGGTGTTTTCGTCCTCAGACTCTGGATAAATAGCACTGCCACCTCGCCTGCCTTTTCTCCATCAATTCTACTCTGACACTATTTCTTTCTTTTTCTTTTTCTTTTTGTCTGGGGATTCTTTCTGTGTTCTTAGGTGTTGTCTTTTAAAAACTTGTGTGATATGACTGCCCCAACTTTGTTCTATATTTGTGCAAAACAACCTTATCCACACTTCTTTTTTCCTTCAAGTCATCCCTTTATAACTTAAATTGATGGAAATAAAGTTATTTATATGTTGAATTTGATATCTATCCCTTCAATGCTAGTCTATGAATTTCCCAGCTGCCCATCCACAGCAGTTTGAAAAATGAGTTTTAAACAGTAAAAACATTGAGTTGGTGGTCTTTCAGGCAGTGTAAAACTTACAACTCATTTTTAATCATTCTATCAGTTCAGAGTGTGTATTTGTTTATTTTTTTGAACCAACAGAACAGAGAAATTTGCATGGTGTCTGGTGAGTGAGTAGTGGGGAACAGAATCAACATTGGCTGATATCTTCATACGTCCTTCAGTTGACTTTGAGTGAATTATTTTATGTAATTCTCACAGTGTCCTGAAACGAAAATACAAATGTTCTCATTTTACATATGAGAAGTAGTAACTGTGAAACACGGTCATCACTTATCAAAGCCCAGTGAGACAGAACACACTCATACACAAAAAGTTACACAAATGTATTACCGATAGGAAGAAGCAAGGGCTAAGAGAGGGCTCGTGTGTGTTGGTCGTCCATGGCTCTGAAAATTGCCCAGTACAGATGACACATCTCTCAGTTGTCATTCTCCTAACCAGATGTCTAAGCTGTTGGTGACATTTCAGGAGTCTGAAAATACAGCATGACACGGTGGTAGGGAAATCCTGTGTGGCCAACCACTGCATGTATTTTAGCCCACAGGGTGGATCACCCATATCAGTCCCAGTCAAAAGCGGGCCCTCCACTGCCTGAGTAGTAGCTGTGGCCCTCTGAGTCCTATCTGCGTTTTGTGTCTCAGGGCCATCCGTAAACCATGCCACACCATCAGAATATACATCGCAAGTCACAGGTTCCTGTTGCCACAGGAAAATTCCCTATGGGTCACTTGGTCCTGTTAAGCCAGTGATTTGTTCGTAAAGACTGCTGATTTTGGTGGGGCCCGATCTTGAATGTACCTTTCCCATTGACAACTGAGCTCTATTTTTTTTATTGGTGGGGCTTGGAGAGCCCAAGTGAGAGAGGACAGTTCGCGGCAGCACCACATGTGGTTCTCTGGCCTTGAGATGCTCAGTCTCTGCCAGTGCCCAAAGGCAGGCAAGGAACTGCCATTTCAAAGGAGGGTGTATCTGTCGGCTGCCTCAGATGACTTACGGGTCCAAAGTGGAGTAACTGGTGCACACTAGTGACAGTATTCTTTGGCCTTAACTGCAGTCAGCCTGCGTGGAGATTGTGGGTACCTATAATTCCAATGGACAAGCAGGCTTTAAAGGTTTTAAAGGCAGCACCTGAGACCTGGCTCATTGAATGGCTTCTAAGGCCCGATGCTGCCAAAGGCTCTGCTCAAATTTGACAGAGAATGAAGGCAACAAGGTGAAGTTGAATAATCAGAGTTCTACCTGGAGAGATCTTCAGCCATATGAGATAGTAGCAACTTGAACTAACATATATTTACCTAAAAATTTCCATGCCTGAGGAAAAGGAATACAAAAAGAAATGTTTCTTTTCAAATTTTGCATGAAAAGAAGCATGATGAGAAGGAATTACTGACTCTTGGTGTACTTATGTAATTTCACTTTTGAAATAATATTTTTTAAAAATATTGAATTTAGATGACTGATTTCTGAATGTTTTTCCTGTATAGAGGACTTATTGAAAAATTTAACCTTGAGAAGTAAACATAAATACCTGAATAATAAAGAGTAAAATGGTGAGACAATGGCATTGAGAGGCGTCTAGTGAGTCTGGTTAGTTTGCATTTGAAACTGATGCTCATCTCCTTGCCACTTGGGTGCCAGGAAATGTGAGTGTAGACCACAGATGACTTCTGGGGACCTAAAACCTACTGAAATGTCTGTACATAAGTGTGTATGTGCATTTGTACCTTTTGGGAAAAGCCCATTAGATAAAGATTCTGTGTCCCCAGGCAAGATTTAGAATGACTGGTGCTGAAATTATGGTCATCTGAATGAACTTTTTAAACAGATATTTTGTTACTGGATTTAATATAACGGTGGGTGCTTGTTTTGGGAAGCTAGTAGATGCATTTTATATATCTTATAAAATATTTTAAAAGGTAATCTATTCACAATTTTAACAGTATATCACCTAAAAATTATCCATTTCATATGAAAAAGGAAAACAAGAAAATTAAATATAAACTATATCTTAAAGGGTCTTTATTTTTTTTTAACTTCTCTTCTCTGTTGGTGTTATGATATTATATCGATTTTCTTTTATTTTCTTTTGGTAATTTGGAAGACAGCTATACTTACTGTTATACAACCAATGCTTGCTTTTTTTTCTTTGTTATTGAACTTGGTGTTAAGGTGGATTGTATTTTCTCTGTATTTCATTTCAATGGGGTATTAAAGCAGTTTTATTTCTTGAAGAGAAGGCCTTAGTCTAATAGGATTGAGAACCACTCTGCTATGCTATATGAGAACAATTCTTGTGAAATAAAATCTAATACTGTAAACTGGAACCAGAGGCCATACCGATTTTAGGGTAGGGAAAAAAGATTCTATGTAGATTCTTTATTTGGGAGGAGGAAAAAGACTACAACAAAATATAGAGGAAAAAAATACAATGTTCTGTAGTCAAAAAAGAAAAAGTAGAATTTGAGTCTTTCCCTCTCTTCTTCATCTTCATGTGTGTCTGTTCTGTTCTATCATATCTTGTCTTTCTTTTTATTTTAAAAAAGCAATACTTACACAGAACAGGCATATATTTGTTAATTGATTCACATTCTGCACAATCACCAATTCTCTTGTCTTTATCCCATCCACAACAGGGGTCAATAGTACTAACAATGGAAAGGATAATAAGTGAACCTAAATTTAATCCCTTTCCGTTTAAACTAATCTCTCTCTAATTAATGGTTGCTCATCCATTATCACTAATGAATTAGGAGACCATTCTCTACATCTGTGCAGGAAGCACTCTATTAAATCATCATTTCAAATTCAAAGGGAGAGACAAGGTCCAGCTTTTCACTGTTCCCTTGGTGACTTTCTGCCTCATGAAAAGGGTGTCTGAAATATAAAAACTGGATGGAGCCTGCTCCCCTTTGTGCATATCTGTCAATTCCAGATTGCATACTAGCTTTCTCCACGTGTCTTAAAATCTAAATGTTGTAAGGATTATGTCCTTTAGAACAGACAGTGGATTACATTGAAGGAAAGCAGGGATTGGGGCAGAATAAAAGAGGGAGAGAAGCTGGTGAAGTTATAAGATAAGGTTTAAAAAAAATCTCCATTGCCGTATAAATGATGGGTTTGCATTTTAGTTGCAACAATAAAAACTTTTTTTCTAAAGAAAAAAAAAAATCTCCAAATCCCCATTCCCATCCCATCAGAGGCCTGCCTATGCAAGGCTGACTCTGAGCATGGCGCTTTGTGAAGCCCCCGTGGGTACTTTCTGCGGACAGTTGGCTTTTGCCCTCCCAATCCCCTGCAGAGCCTGCAGCAATACAAGCAAGAGGATACTGCTTCTCAAACACAGGCAAACTTCTGTTCTTTTGAAAAATGTTCTGATATCATTGTTTCAAACTACTTTAATCTGAGTGCTCTGGATATGTAGTACAGAATATTAAGTGTTACTATTTAGAGTATTGAAAGCCTTCAGTGTGCCAGGGGAGTGGAACAAACAGAGGTTAAAGAAAGCTCCTGCCTCAAAGGAACTCTCAGGTCAGGTATTCAAAGACACTTGGTATATAGGCCTTGGTGGTTGAACGTTGAATTAAACAGAAGTCTTGAAACATATTTACCACATGGTGTTGCTTAATTGAGATTTCTAAGTGGTATTTTCAGACCACTGACCAAAAACAGATTTGAAATCTAATTACATATGTCATGAATATAGTGCTTGCTTTGGCAGTACATACCCTAAAATCTGTCATGAAAATATTGGTCAAGTCAGACGCCCTCAAAAAGCATCAGTGCAGAGGCAAATAAACTGACAAGAGGGTGAGCCTGTGGGATGTCAGTACAATTTGCTTCAAGCTTCACTGTGGATGTGAATATGTACTTTTAATTCTAATAGTGAAAATACTTTTCTAGAGAAATACAATTACTCTTGGACTCAACTGCAGTGAGTTACTTTAGATATGTTTTTGGGTCTAGGGCTTAAGGGCAAAAGTAAAAACCACACACTATGGGTTTTGATTATTTGATGCCTTAAAAGGAAAATAATTGCTTATTTGGGACCACAGGGATATGCCTTCAAATACTGCATTCCCTAGGGACGAGAGCCTCATGTAGAAAGATTTCTACATATTGTGGTAGGAATGGCATCAGCTGTGACAAAGCATGAAGGGGAGTGAGGAATCATAAAGTCAGGCAAAATTCTGACAAAGAAGATTCCTAGAGTGCAAGATTCCTAGATTATTCAGAGATTAAAAGAAAAGAAAGCAAAGCAAAACAAAACAAGCTTCTTAACAAGGATCCGAAAGAGAGAACCATTGCTCTTAATTGTCAGTGTGTTTAGAAACAAAATGATTGTGGATGGGAAGTTGGAGCAAAGAATCGGAAGGTATGGCTTTGAAACAGGCTTTTTTGGGTGATGTGGTAGAGTGCCAGACATCCAAAATGAGCACTCGTTTGGGCAGTTTGGCTCAATGAGACTCCATTCCTAGGACAGCCTGAGGCTAGGTATGAAACTGCCGGAGGTTATGATGCAAAGGTGAAGTGATGTGGAACAGCAGTCCCTCCCGTACTCTGTAGGTCTTCATGGTTCTCCGTGATTTCTGGGTTGGAATACTTATTATTATTCATCACAAAATATTCTTCCCTTACAAGATTCTTGAGGTCAAAGGCTTGGTAATATCTTCAAGATTTTGGGACAAATTATCTGCTTTAAACTGAACGTGTCCCTCCCAAATTCATATGATGAATTCTTGACTTTCAAGGTGATGGAATTAGGAAGGAGAGTCCTCATAAATCGAATTCATTCAGTTATTAAAAATTAAAAAAACAAAACTCCGGAGAGTTCCCTTACCCCTCTAGCTAAGCGAGGACATAGTTGTAAATCCAGCTGTAATCCAGGAAGCATACCCTCACTAGACACCGAACCTGCTGGCACTTTTATTTTGGACTTCCTAGTCTCCAAAATTTCTGTCGTTTATAAGCCACTCAGTGTTGCAGTTCACGATTGTGGCCCAGCACAAGGAATGAGAGACTACTCAGAATCCATGTGGAGTTTAAACTCTAAAAGGGCCCAGAGGGACTGCCTTAACCAAGAGCCCTCAGCATGAGAAAGTCTCAGGATAAACGACAGCTCCACGCTGAAGCTTCGATGACTTTTTATTGATAGAACCAGAAGGCAAGGATAAAGGACAAAAGAAGGACACTTGTGTAGGAATTCATATGGGGGACAGGGGAAGGACAGGGTAATGACAGGACAGTCTGCTACATGACTGACTGTAGAGTCAACCTAAGTAATGAATTGAAGCATGTGGAGGATGAAGCCCAGGGCGTACATCCCTGAGGGCAACATGTTTTGATTCTATTTGAACTTGTGGCCCTGTAGGCTATCTTTTAATCTCTAACCATGCATTCCGAGTGGTTTTGGGCTTGCGGCCCCAAAAGTCCTTTATCTTTGCATACCCATCTCATAAATACCTCTGGCCAATGCCCCACAATTCAGCTTGTATTTTTACATCTGCCAAAATAGATTAAGACAGTATGAACATATTAATTAGAATTAGTATAAACCATAATCAAACTTAGTTCCATTGCTTAATTTTAGACAGTAGCTAGATATGCCTCCCACATCAAAATTACCATCTTGAGATGATGTAGAGTAAGTTTGGATTCAGAAAGTGGATTACTTTCAATTCTCTCATTTATTTCTTGGGTGACCTGGAAAAGCTACATCTTTCTGGCCATCAGTTTCCTCTTCTGCCAAATGGGGATATTAGACGTCTTCATATATGCTACATGGCTAGAACAATTAGTGTACTGACACTCAGTGTGTCAGTATCATCTTTGAATGTGCTTACTAGAAGTCCTCAGTGTTCTTCCTACTATTTGGTCTTCACTTTTGCTCCAACCTGGCTTGGAACATTTTCTTCCCAACCTCAGGCTACCCAGTTCTTTGTATGACTGACTCTTTCATTCAAGTCTCATTTCAAGCATGGCACCCTGAGCCAGTTTCCTAGTTACCCTACCTAAATTTGTGTGACTATTGTATTATTCTTTTTATTTGCTAAATAACATGTTCTACCATCTAAAATCATCTTGGTTATGTATTTGTTTGTCTGCTTATTATCGTTCCTTTCCTAATAGAATACAAGGTTTTGAAAAGGAAGTGTGGACCTAATTGACATTTTTCCTACTAATACTTTGAGTTTTTATGCATTTTTAAATGACAGAGTGATTCCCCTTTTTTCCTCCACTTGTAGAAAATCCTCAGCAGACAAAGTGCTCAATTAGAATGCTTCAGGCAAAGACTATGTGTCTCTGTGGTGCTTCCCTCGGTTGGGCAGAGCAGATATAGCCTAGAAGATACGGAAGAAAAAACCAAGAGAAAAATCCACGTGTACTTAATATTAACAGTGTAACAAATTTCTCCAATAGAAAAAGACAAAGTAAAAAAAAGAAGAAGAAGAAGAAGAAGAAGAAGAAGAAGAAGAAAAAAAGGCAAAGTTAGTTTAATTGGATTCAGTCTCTTTGAGTGCCCTTTCCTTATTTTTCTTAAAGAAAAGAAGGAGGGCGAAGAGACTTAGCCAAATAATGATTTAAATTAAGCAAGTGTTTCTAGGGGTGCCAAGTCAAGAAGTCGCTGAAGTTTATTTCTCTTTCTTTTAGTGAGGTGAATATTGAATATCCAGCTCAGGCACATGGCTTGGAATGGAAGAGTAATCAGTTACAAAGAAAAAAATACACTTGGTGTCTGTCTCTGTTGGAAAAATAATTGAAAGCATGAGTATTGTGTGGTTTCTTTAAAACTTCAGAAGTGTACATAATCACAGAGAGGGGAATGCCATCTGTTTGTTGTTAGGGTCATGTTTTATTTTCCTGCTTATACTTTCAGTATATTCAATCAACTTAGCTTTTTACAAAGAAAATTAATTATTATTTATGCTAGGTTTACATTAGTGATAAATTTACTCATTTCCCCCTTTCCATTAGCAGTAGAATGGTGTTAGACAATAGATTAGAACCATTTGGCAATTAATCACAGTCACCCACTCTTAGGCATTGCCCGTTGGCCAAAATAATCAGTAAAATGCTACTCAGAAAAGAAGGAATCCATCCTTTGTAAATCTAAGAATATTTTGGCAGGTTTGCAAAGTTTGGTAACAATAGCTTTTGTTCTGCAACATATACAGGATGCATAATCAAATAGAATTTATAGACAGCTTCCAATCAACACTTACCTATTTTAGCAACTTTAGAATCCTTGACATTTACCAGGAAAGAGATAGAGTTGATAATATGGAGCTTCAGAATTTAAACCCTATTCACTGCGAAGTGCAGAGATTTGTACTGTTATTCTGTGACAGAACTGAGTCTCAAATCCAGTTCTCATTCCTAGCTCAATGGCAGTTCCACTGTACCATCAGTATTCTGCATAGTTAGCATCATTCTTCGATAAGATGGATGCAGCTCATATTAATTCATGAGAAGTTTCACATGCAAGTTCCCCAATCAAGTATTTAGGGCAGACTGGGTTATAGGCTATGCTAGGTAAACTGTTGCATAGTTTTGTTACACCAAAACTCTAGAGACCAAGGGATGCTTTATTGAGCCACTGCAGATGGTAGACAGAAAAAAGAAGGACCATGTTCTGGGTAGAGTTCCTGACACCAGCAGCTGGAAAGTCCAGGTAGCTGCTGAAAATGTCCACGGGGAACAGACAGAGCTCAGAATACTCTTAGTAAACTTCAGGGAAGAAAAGCGCTGTAACCTTCTTTGACTGAAGATAGTAGGGGCAAGACAGTGAAGATGGTTGGGGGACCTTTGAGATAAGATGATGGTCCATGAGAAGAAATAATTGTTGCTTCTCACTTAGTTGAAGTTAACAGTACCTGAAGTTAATAGGTAAACAGGGCACAGTGGCCATGATGGACTGTGGAGGCATGATTTAAGCTGAGGACATCATAAGCAGTAGTTTTTTGTTTTTGTTTTTGTCCAACAGCTTATAACTGATTAACTCTTCCACCTTCTGGCCTTTACCATTAAATGTAGGACATCTGAGAATTTTGTTTTTTTATCAACTTATACAAATTAATTAGGTTAGTTTTTGTTTTCACTATCTGAAATTGTGTCAGGTGTAGGCTGCTAAATCTTCAGTGTACAATGTTTACATTGTACATTAGTGGAGTGTTTGCCTTATGTCAATCAATTATCAGATAACACTGATACCAAAGAAGTGAAGAATTTGCCAGCCTGTTACACAGAAAGAATGGACAGACGGTACTGACTGAGAGACACTTCTGCTTTTCTGTGTTTAGTTTTTCTCTTAATACCTAGGTGATTCTTTCTCAGTTGGTGTTGACATCTTCTCTTGACTGGTTTCTCAAATACTGGGGCCCTGTAGGGATCTTTCCTGAATACATTGCTCTCATCTCTCCCAGAACTGTCTCATGAAATCCCGCAGCTTCTCTTATCATCCTTAGTGGGGATTGTTAATTTGAGTTCCAGACAAGCTTCAGGGGCCTGAGAACCTCCTGAAATCATATGCCAGTTTGGCATATCTGCCATAGCTTTTGTCAGGTTTGATCAGGTGACTCAGACGTCAGACCTCTACGGAGGCGCGTGGTTCCCAGGGCTGTACCTTTTTTAATACTCTGAGGCCAAATCTGACTGCTTCCAGGGGATGGCAGTTTGGAGATCTTGCAACTGCTTGAAATTAAAAGGTGCAAGACTTACTTTATCAGCTTCCCAGCCCTCCCAACACCCGTGTACTTCCTTCTTTTGAATTCCTGCTGTAGTAAATAACACCATCAGACTGCTTGGTTGTCTAAGCCAGATACTGTGGTGACACACATCCAACCTAAGACCTGTGAATCCTTCTTCCTAAACCTCACAAATCCATTCACTCCCCTCCATTTCCAGTGCCCCTGTGTCCCCCAGTAGTCAGCATCCTTCCTCTGCTGCAGCAGCCTCCTGGCTTTTTGTCCTTCAGTCTCCCAAATATCTATCTCTGTGTTGAGGTTGGAGTGAATTTTCTAAAATAAGATCTGACCCAATTGTTGCCAGGATCAGAAACCATTAGCAGATCCCGTGAGCTTCAGAATTCAACACCACTGGGATCGCACAGGCTTTCCTAAATTGTTTCATGCTGTCTGAGTATCGTGGCTTGCTATTTTCTTACCCTCTTTATCCCTGCACTTCCTATAGCTCCTCAAACATGCTATGCTCTCTCCCAACTCTCTCTGAAATTTGGCTCTATCCCTTCTCTGCCACTAGCACTCCTCGTCCCTGCCTCTCCTCTCCTCTCCCCTCTTCCCCTGTTTCCCAGGCTGACTGCTATTTGCCCTTCAGTTTCCACTTGCTGGCCAGGAGCTGACCCGATTTCCTCAAATAGCTAATATCTCCCTCTATTTGTTTTCATGGCACTTTCCCTTTCCTGATGCCCAGCATTTACTACACCCTGGTGATGTTTTTATTCCTGTTTCTCCAGCTACTGTAAGCCTACTGAGGGCAGGCTCACATCTGTCACATTTCCCATTGGATTCCTAGGATCTGGGACAAGGCTCCAGGCTCAGTGGGTGCTCTGCTCACATTTAGTGGCAAATTAAGAACCAGTTTGCTGCTGCTGCTGCTGCTGATAGTCCTAGGAAGTCATTTTAGGACCTGGTCCTTTCTTTTCTTGTTGGCATTTGTAAATGATCGATAAACCTTTTTATTCCAAATAGGGTTGGAGGGTTGGTTTGCATGGAACAGTGAAGTGCAGTTACAGATTTGAAAGGAAGGTACGCAATTGGTTATGGTTGTCACCCAGCAATTAGGCTTCAGTTTAGCTCTCAGAAATGGACAGGATGCGGCAAGACAAGACAGTGAAAAAAGCAAGGAATGTGAAAAAAAAAAAAAAACTATTATGTTCTGGGGAGAGTGTTTGATCTGATATGATCAGTGGTTAGCAGACAGACCAGACAGTTTGGGGTCATGGGAGATTAATATCTGATATGGGAGGTGGTTGGCTAAATTGTTGACATCAGGGAAGAACAGATGGCAAATAAATATTAGGGTGGAGGGGACTGACACTGAAGGTGTTTAAGTGGGGAGTGACTTGAAGCTGTTGATACCATATTTTAGAAAGATGGATAGAATATTACAGAATACTAGTGTTTCTGAAATTTTGGTCATTTGTGAATACCTTCAGGATTTTTTTCAAGTAGCACATTTACTACACATTACTTCATGTTTTTCTTTAAATGAGTTTTTAATTTAAATGGTCAATTTTAAAAGAAAATTACGCTACTACTGTACATGAAAAGCAAGTATTAATTTGTCATTAATTGAAATATAAAAATTAATGCAATGAAAAAAAGGTTGAATTTTAAGCTGATGCTATTTTCTGTTCAAGTCTTTAAAGCAGAGGTCTGTTTTCTCTTTGTTATAAAGACAGATAGGCAAGTTTAAAAAAGATAATAAAGATTATTAGCAAAACAGGTCATCTCTTACATGTAATAATGATAATAGAAAAGTTAAAAAGAGAATGCATTTCTCACTATGTGATTAGAAATTACTTGATCCCATATCTGGGATTATATAAAATCATCTTCATTTCCACATTGTTACTTTCTCTCACTTGGGGAAACAGTGATCTACAGCAGGAATCTGTGAACTTCTGTAAATAATTTTGGCTTTACAAGCCAGATTGTTTTTGTTGCAATTACTTTACTCTACTAATGTGTGAAAGTAGCTATAGACAATAATCAAATAGATGTGTGTTATAGCTTGTGTCTAGCTGTTCCCCCAAAGCTTCATGCAGTTATAGGTGAGGGTTTTCTAGAAGTGGCTGGATCTAGAGTGTGTGACGCTGGGATAAAGGATGTGTGATTACTATATCAGTCCAGTGATTGGTTTGGCACTGCCCTAATCCTGGTAGCCTAGACAGAATATAAAAGGGGCAGAAAGAAGCTGCAAAGGTTCCTCGCTTGCTTCATTCTGCTGTCCTCTGCTGTTTCCCCTTTGTGATGCCTGTGTACCATGCTCCCCTGCCTTGGAGTCAGCTGATTATGGACTGAAACTTCTACAAATTGTAAACCAAATAAACCTTTCCTCCTTTAACTTTGGGTGTTGGTTATTTTGTCCCAACAATGAGAAAAGTAACTAAAACAGCGTGGGTATATTTCAATAAAGTTTTATTTCTAAAAATTGGCAGGAAATGTTTGCCTATGGAATATAATTGGCTGACCCTCAATCTCTATCAGCAGTTCTCAGATTTTTAGCAGGATAAAAATTTATTGGTATGGTCGATTGAATTGTGTCCTTCCAAAAAGAACAATCAAAGTACTGACCCTTAGTATCATAGAATATGACCTCACTTGGAGACAGTGTCTTTATACAGGTTATTAAGTTAAATGATATCATTAAAGAGGGCACAGTGAAAACAACGGTCATTCATAAACCATGAAAAGCCATAAGCTACTATATGCTGGGAGACAGGTCTGTAATAGATTTTTCCTAGCGATCTGAGGGAGAGTGTAGCCTTCTCAACATCTGGATTTCAGATATCTACCTTCCAGAATTGTGAGATAATACGTTTCTGTTATTCTAAGCTAGCTGGTTTGTGATATTTTGACAGTCTTATGAAACTAACACAAAGTTTTTAAAATAAAAATATAAAACCTGGGGCTCCACCCAAAGCCAACTAAATAAGGATATTTATGTACGGGAATCAGGACTGTGCTTTAAAACAAAACAAATAAAAGCACCACAGGTCCCACACTTGATTCTAAGTCTACTGTTTGTTCAGAACCACTGGTCTTCATGGTAGAATGGGAGCAGCAAAGACTGGACTCAGGCCACTTAATGGAGAAACTATAAGTAAGAATCTACAGGACAAGTGATGGCGAATTGGATTGGGATTTGGCAAAGACATGGGAAGGAAGGTGCTTTGGTTCATGCGATCCTAAAACGTACATAGTAAATATTTGGAGACTTGAGATTATATCTTAATCCCAGTGGAAAGTCCCTGCAGGCTATGATGTGGATGTGAAGACTGTGCTGGACACAGATGCTTTAGAATCCTCATATATGACATGAAAAGTCACGAGTGCTCAAAGGGAGAGAGAATATGTAGAGAGGCTAAAGATTATGGCTCCGTGTCATGGTTAAACAGTGAAAGGAAGAGGAAGAGCTAGTGATGGGAATGGAGCAGTGATAGTCATGGAAGTAGAATGAGAGTCAGTTATCGATCAGAGTTTGAGAATGAAGGCACAAATTGAGTCAAGCCTTCTAGGGGGATCCAAGGACAGGAACATCATTGCTCACCAATTTGGAATTAATGACATCTTGTCTGCTTTGGAAGCCATTTTAGAAGAATACAGACCAAAGCCAGATTTGCAAATATTAAAAGGTTTTTTTGTTTTGTTTTGGTAAAAGAAATGGGAAAAATATAAGGAAGGAGTGTCACCAAATATAAAGTTTCCCCCCATGGGAGATCTGTGCATGTTTTAAGGCACAGAGGAAAAGTCCAGTGAAGACATATTGAAAATAATAAGTATAAATTGCCCTCCCCAGAGAAGGTGTAATGGGAGGGATGCTCTGGTCCTTTATTCCATAGTTCTGTTTTTGTCATAGATTCGCCAGTCTTCCTTCTTCCTTTCTCTCCCTTTCTTTCTTTTCCATTCTTTCCCTCTTCCCTCCCTCATTCCCTTCTCCTAGTAAGATCTGCTTGTTAAATACTGTTCCCACAGTTTGAAAGCTTGGGGCCTGCCATTTCTTTAGAAAGTCTTCAGATCTTTGCTTGATAGTTTAGGTGCTAATAAGATAGGGGTGGCATTTATCTGGAAACTTTTTTTAAAGGCTCTGAAGTATAATGAGTTATAATTTAGTGGTCATATCATGTATATTATGGTCTCTATCTGTTTATCTAATACATATTCCATTTCTAGAAACTACTTTGAGGTACTGTTTTGTAATAATTACAGATTGTAGATTAATAGTTACAAGTAGTTATACATTTTACTCAGAACAGTATAAAATTGAAAACTAGAAAATGGCAAATGTATCCTTTCAGTGATGAAAATGTACAGCCTGAGATACCAGTATAAAGCCTACGTTGGCAGGGGAGAGGACAGGGGCAAGCTTGGCTCTCAGCTGATGGAAGAGAAGGCTGAGCCAGCAGAAAATGAGGCCAGAAGGGATGAGGTACATGGTACAAACCCACAGACTTGATTATCACATCAACGACTGGCTCCAGACTTCAAATATATGGCTGTGGAAGAAAAAGGAGGTTTCGGCTAATAGTTCCGCATCTATTCCTGTATGAGCACAAAGAAAAATTAAAAAAAAAATCGAACTCTAAAGATTAATACAAAATAGACAGGATCAAAGAAGACGAAGGATGGAAAGAGTCTGAACACTAAGAATTCACCACTGGCCTGCCAGGGAGCACGCGGGTTTTAATGCCACTTCAGGGCAATAAAAATGAAATGTCCCACCATCTTAAAGGTTTGGGACTTCTAATAGAATAAGCATTTGATTAATGAAACAACATGAACTATAAAGAAGAAGGGATCATAAAAACCTGGTTTTTTAACAGCCTAAGTACCTTTTGCAGCTTGAAGTCTTTTATCACCTTGTAAATCACCCCTGGAGAGAAATAACCAAAGTGAGACAAGGCAGACATCCATTACCAGCCTGTCCACCTTGAGACCTGGCCTCGAGTTTCCCAAACATACTTTCTTTGCTAGCTAGCACTCTAGGTACCGTGCGTCTATTACGGGAAAGGAGGGCTGGAGCATTGTGGTGGCTCTGCTTTTAGTGAAGGTCTTAGAACAAATATTCCCCTTCCAGACCTACTTTCCTGTCCCTTGACATCTCTGTTCTGCAGTTGAGTGTGCTTCTGTTGGAAGAAATCGGCATCAGCCAGCCAGCCAGCCAAGATTTGGGGCCTGCAACAATAAACATTATTTCTCCCTTGCCAGTGTGTCGGTTGATTGTGCTGGAGTTCCAGGTTGCCGCACCCAACTTTTATTTCCAGACTGAGGTGGCAAAGCAGTGGCGGAGGCACGCTGTCCTCATGGTGGGGTCCAGGAGCACAGGAAGACAGTCCAAGCCCCATGAGCTCATTTCAAGCCTCTGCACGTGATATACTCGAAGTCGGCTCATGTGCCATTGGTCAAAGTGATTCACAAGGTTAACTTCAGAATTGGTGGAGATGGGAGAAGTGTGTTTGCCCATTGAAGATTGTGTCGGGATGAAGAAGAAAAGATGGATGGTGTTAGAACTATTCTGCTGAGCAGATCGCAGAGTGTGCAGGTGGATTGATCACAGGGCACCTACTTGCAGAGTCTGGATACCTAGTTGACACTCTCCAACGTCAGCTGGGTTGTCCCACTTTCAGAAGATATGTGGTCACACTTGACATATTTACTAACGTGTCAGGAATGAATCTGATTTTCAGAATTTTAACTCACTTAGATTTATGATGTTGGCCTGAGGCAGGTTCTTGGTGAAATAGCTGCTGACTCCAGGAATACCTAAGAAACTGTGCTAAGACCTTACACACCAGGTCTCATGTGGTTCTCACATCAGTCCTATATGTAAGGAGGCTGTGAAGCCCATTTTTCATAGGAAGGAACCAAAGTTTGGAGGCTACTTTACACAAGTCTCATCAAGCTAAGAAGTCCAGAGATGGGATTTGAACCTATGACTGACTTCAATTTACTATTCCATCTTGGAAAAATGTGTCAGAGCTTAAACTTAGTGGGCTACTGACAACCAAAATGTACTTGTAAATTTTGTTTCTATGTTCATATCCTTTGCATCAGCAATTCTACTTCAAGAAATTTATCTTAAGGAAAATATCTTTGATATAAAAGAGATATTTGTATAAAGATGTTTGTAGCAGTATCATTTGTAATAGAGGATATTTGAAATAATCTCAAGGATTAAATATCGGGATTTCTTAAGTAACTTTTGCATCTATACAAAGCCATAAAATTATCATCTAGACAAGTATTTAATGGCATTGAAAATATACATAGTGAAAAAGAAGACCATACAATATTATGCATAGTAAGTGCTCGATTTTTGTAGAAAGAACCATCAAATAGTACTAGAGAATAATATAATTTTAGGTAATAAGTTTTTAGGTGACCCATCCCCATATACCACCAAACTGGTCTAGTTCCCTATAGCCTAGTGATTTGTAGCTATTGTAACACCGTACCAAAACACCCAACGGATTCCTGGCATGTTTGTTGCGATGCTGGTGTAAACAGACCTATCTTGTAGTCAGTGGAATGAAAACATGGCGCGTACAATTATGTATAGCTCATTGTACAGTACTCGATAATGGTAATTTGCTACTAGTTGATTTTTTTACTATACTATACTTTTAATTATTATTTTAGAATGTACTCCTTCTACTTATTAAAACTGTTTGCTATAAAAGAATGTGCCATGTGGTGCCAGCAACAGCCTCATTCAGCTAGTTACCACCATGTCTCTTGATTGCATCATCTTCTCTTGTGCCTGATTTAATCTTGTGTTGTTTGGTTCACTGTAGCCCGTGTAGCCTCGGTGTGTTGTTGGGTACACTGTCTAGGTCTGTGAAGATACACTCAGAGATTGCACGGCGACAAAACCAACTGACCATGTATTTTTTCATGACTCTGTGTGTGTGTGTGTGTGTGTGTGTATGTGCGTGTAAAATTAGAGCCTTTACACTCTCACCAACACATAGTCCCTCGAAATGGCCTTGCAGCCAAATTCAAGTTGAAAAATGCATTGACATCCTGGGGTAGCTTTGGGACAAACTAACCTTTTGCAGTAATGCCAGGGCTAATAACTTTAGAAGAGATAAATAATCTTGTGGGAATAAACCATGGTCTAGAATGGAAACTGTTACTTTTTCTTTTTTCATGGACTAGAAAAATTATTGCTACAGCTCATTGTTTATACTGCATATAAAAGAAAGACATATTCTTCATAGCAAATTTAGAAGGTAGAAATTTTTAACAATAAAAATCTATTATCTCATCTTTTAGATATAATACTTTTTAAAATTTGAATTTATATCCTATGTGTATAGACATGTGCACATACACGGTTATATAGAAGTATGTATCTACCTACAACCGTGTGTAGGCACATTTTACATAAAAAAGCCATAGTGAATGTGTAATTTTATCAGGGCTTCCACTCCCCAGCTATCTGTTAAGAAAGAAAAATTTAGATAAGGCAACAGGAATATAATTACAATATTAATATAGAATTCGTTTTAGCATGAAACTTTGAATTATTTTTGGTTTTAAATGGAAAGGGTCTTTGAAAGAGACATACCAGTGGCTTTAAGAAAAACACTGTCTCTGGGATTAAGCGGCTAGTGTGTCAATAAAACCACAAGCTAAAACCACAACACACACCATAAAATCCAAAACAATATGCCTCACTTAGAGTGCATGTGAGGAAGGGGAATATCTTTCTTGAAATTAATTTCTTATCCAGGAAGAACTGAGAAGAAACAAGAACTAAAAGTATTTACAAATATATGCATATTGTCTATGTTCCAATGGTAAAATTTCTCTAGCAGGGAAACAGAGCCTCAGGCTCTGTAATAATAACTGCATTTATAAGAGCTAACACTTATTGAGAATATACTGTGTATCTTTATTTCCCTACAAAATGTATTTTGGGGTCATTTTGCAACAATTTCTGCATTTAATTGGTCAAATTTGTTCATCGAAGTGCCTGCAAACATTGATTATTCTTGATCTTGTTTTTCTTTTTCTTTTGAAAAAGTATTTTGTAATTTACTTTTATCTATTGGGCTTTTTTCTTTCAAACCCATGACCTATTAGATGATCTTAGCCATCCAATCTTTATTATTATAAATTCTTCTTATGCAAGATGGCAATATTAAGTTCACTTTTACCTCAGGATTCCAGTTACTTTCAATGAGCAATTTTTAGGGCATCATTATAGTGAGATGAGATTTTAACTTAAAGAGGGAGTTGATAATATCTGATCTCTAGAATGTTTACGAACTGCCATTAACTTTCTAATACAATGCTAAAAGCCTTACCAAACTATTAACAGGGCATTACACTTAATGTAAATGTTCAAGGGGTCAATCTAGGCACAATTCCTGAGAACATACAACTACCATCTTATTTAAACCTGTGACGTTTTGGGAAAATATTGTCCAAGTATTATAGATCTATATTTCTGAAATACATGCAAAAGGAAGCTAAATGAATGTGGCAAAAATTTTGGAATGATGTTCTATCAGCCACATTGTATATTAATTAGAAAAAGACTCATCCATTCTAAACAGGTAGCATAACTTGTTCTTTTCAATAAAGGTGAATAAAATTGTTAGTCAAGGCATCACAGAATTTGAGAACAAGAATTAACCTTAATTTACAGATGAGGCACCAGAGGTTCAGAGAAAAGAAGTATTTTGTTGAAAGTCACACAGGGTGTTGTTCCAATGACTGTTAACTCTTAGCACACTGCCTTTAATATTCATTAGGAAGTAATTTGATGGAGAAACTTTGAACATTTTTGGAAAAATCACTGCTCTCTGACATTCACCCTTATTGAAAATGCCTATAATAACTTTCATGGGAAGGAGACTGGGGCTCTTCAGAGCTAACGGATGCTCCACTTGGAGATAACTGCGCCATGTGCTTGCTTTGCGCAGGTGAGGCCCCCGAAGTACTCAAGAACTCAGGGCAGACAAAAAGAAGTAATAAATAAACATTATTCTCAAGGGAAAGTGAGAGGCTTTGTTGCTTTTGTCTAAAGTAAAACAGGTTTATTAATAACTGTATTCGCAGTGTAAGGAACAGCGTAAAAAGAAAATAGTTTTATTTGCTGATGCATAATTGCCCTTCACTAGTCCATATGGTTCCGATACTGACTGTGTATCTCATATTCGATGTGCAGCATCACAAGCCACCTCACGTTTTAAATTTAGAAGGAGAGTGAAAATCATGATTTCAGGCCACCTCACATTTCTCCTCATTTTTCTTGCTTTGATAATGAAAAAGTGTACAACTTCACGCGCACACACACAAAGAGCCCACAAAACTCCTGAGTGAGTATCTGGAATCACTGCACATTTTACCTCTCTCTGGTTTCATCCTCCCGGTAGAGAACTCACGAGCAATATGGATGTTACTCGTATATAATACCCTCTTTTTTCCTGTTATGCAAACATCCCCAAAAGGGAAACAACATTAAAAATTGAGTCTAGGAAAGACGTATCGTTATGAATTATGATTTAACAGCAAATTCACTGCCAGAGAAACAGAACCTGTCCCTCTTACCCTGACGGTACTTGTGATAAAATACAGGAGGATGTGGCACCGCTCTCCTTGATAAATTGAACACCAGAAAAGCCATGAATGTGAAATTATCTAGCACATGATAAATCTGCTGTAATAAATAAAAATCCAATAGTTGGAAGAAGTAGGAACTGCATGAAGTAAACTTTGCTGCAAACTCTGTCCCTTGGACTTCAGGCGGGATTCCTGGCTCTCTGAGTCTTGTATAATTAGGCTCTTTAGGTCCTGATTAGCAACACAATAATGCTTGTTTGAAAACTAAAAGTCATGGAGCAGGCAAGTTTCACCCTTAAGAAAATGCCCAAAAGACTTGTCGGGATGAATGTGGAGATAGTTGGAAATTTGTTACTTTCAAATGAACAGAAATGACGTGGTCTCCCAATTGCCCTTCTGAGAAGCTAGCACAAAATGAGTCTTTTAAACAAGTTTCCCATTTGCTTCTGCAAAACCTGTTTGTGTTCTCAAGCAAAAAGGAATGTCATATTTTAAAGCATTTTGAAAAATTCTCGAAAGCATCATCAGAAAACTCTAATTTTTCCTTTCATAATTAAGCTATCAATGAAAATATTAAAAACCTCCAAGACTACCATTTCATTCATATTTTTATAATAACAAATAGAGAATTTAAATTCCTTTTATTTAGGTATAATAATTCAAGAGCAAACCTGAGGATTCAGAGGTCTGTTTGTAGTATTTCTAGTTTAAAATATAACTCTCTTGTAGACTGAGTTAAATAAGAGTGAAATTAAGGGACAGGTCTTTCTTCTTGTACTGAAGAGACCACCAGGGCCTCAGGTCATTGAAGGAATAGATCAATGCAGAGTTGCTTCGCACTTACCTTTGGCTTTCTAAAGTTCAGGTCAGCAAGAATGACTAGGCCTGCAGGTAAAGCACAACTGATGTGAGAAAAGGGTTAGAGAATTCAGCAAATAAGGGATAAAGCTTGGGTATCTTAAAGCTAAACTGTTCAAAATCTTGATGTGCATCTTGTTATTTAATATATTTAAAAGTATTGTTTCTGATAGCTTAATAAATCCAAATGCCCTTGTGTGGGTCTCATATTCAGGCCTCATTTTCTATTGACTTTATTTTCAGAGATAAGCCAGAGCAGAAATAAATACATACAGTTATTTATTTCCATCCCTTCTTTTCCTTACCTCTGATGAATCCAAGCCTGTGAGCTATTCGGTGCTCCTTGCTTCATTTGTGAGATATGACAGCGTAAAAATTACAAGTTGGTCTTCTCTAATTTTATTTTAAATAGCAGTGCTGTTGGGGAATCAGAGAGACTCCAGAAAGCAAAGGGAAAACTAGAAAACTCCAAGACTACTAGAAAGTCTCCCGTGGATGCAAGTAGAGTGGGCTAGTGGTAAAATAATGTTTTGGAGAGATTAAACACCTGCTTCTGTCTCTCAGGCACATCCCTGGGTTGTGTGCAAATCTTAAGAAACTTTGGAACATCTAAGAGCAGAGAGGACCTACACCTAGAGAGAGCCAGGAGTGGTGATGGAAAGGAGATGACTGAAGATGTTGTTGATAAAGTGTTGTCGATAAAGTCCTGAACTTCCCCAAGATATTGGTGGCACAGAAGTGCAGTATCAGATTCTGTATGTCAGTTTGCATTCAAGAGAGACACTAATCACAAAGCAGACATGCAGACAGACATGCATGGCTGGAGGTGACCTGTGTGTATGGATGGATGATGGGGTACTTGAGCAAGAAGAATCTCATATGATACTGGAATCAACAAAGGGAGCTCCCCAAAGCAATGGCTCCCTGGAATTTAAACACAATTTCTAGAGAAGCACAAGGGGAAACAACTCGACTGATGTATTTTTTTCTAATCCTAATAGAACTAGAAGCTCAAGAAATAATTTAAAAACAAGAAACTTAACTTTTTCCCACATTAGTTTTTAGACTAAGGTTTAAGTACCTATGTTCTGATTTTCAATAGATAGAATGCTTAATTCCAAACGGTCTACTGACACTCATACTTCATTGCTCACATGAGAGTCTGCATAGTACTTTGGGAAGAGATTAAATAGGGAAACTCAAAAGTTCTTGTTCAGCTGCACAATTTCTCTTGGCCACAGTTTTCTGATTTGAAAAATGAGCACTTTGGAACAGATGATCTTCAAGGATAGAATTCTGGCATTGTGATTCACTGAGTCTTTTCTAGCCTATTTGCCAAATTGTTGGTTAGTGCTACCAGGTTAGAAGTTGCACACAAAGCACCTATCTAGGAGCTTGACATGTAGGTAGCCCACAAATATTAATTTCTACCATCTTCCATGCTTAATGGCATTGTCTAGTGACCACTCCTTTAAATTCAAAGGTATGATTTCTAAGATGTAATTAATGTAAGGGGCCATAGTTTGCTCTTTTATCTAAGTGTACGCTTCGTTCTGAAGAAGCAGTGAAATGGGGAGATTTACTGGTTTGTTTCCAAGGATACCTTTTCTGTAATCCTTTTATCAATTGCAGTTGAAAGGCTCTTTTGTCTGTACTGTGAGCAGGAGTGATGGCTAAAGAATCGGGATGGTAGGTAAGAAGGACTCTTTCCTCAGCAGGAATTCATGAAGAGATTGTTAGTAATGGACTCAAAGTGGCCCTTGGTTGACCTGAAATTTTTCTTAAGACAGGGACAGGACTTTTTGCAACTCTGTTGAGATCAATCCAGCTTTCTGCTCCTATTGTATCCATGAGGAGGGCACTCAGGTTCTTGGGCCATGTACCTAAGGAGCTACCAAAGAGTAGAAACTGGAGCCCAGGCTAGATCACAGAGAGAAAATGCCAGAGCATTCTAAGGCTGAGAGTCTATCTGAATTAGTGCTTGCAGGTGCTGGTGTATCAGGGAGGTAGATCTTTCACTTTGAATCCAGCTGTCTTCCTTCAGGGCTGCTATTGTCTCTGTGTCTAAGTCTTTCTCTGTCAGAAGCTGTCAGCCAGCTACTCCCCAAGGGGACACAATTTTAAAAAGTGTGTACCTTTTATGTAACTGGCTGAGAGGAGTAATTTCTTTTTATGATTGTGTCAACAATCCTATGCCTCTTGTCTCACTTTTCTCCTTATCTCTTGATCTTAAACTCCCTTCTCAGGACTCTATTCTTGGTGTTTAACCATTTACAGAGTCCTGACCCTGTGTCTGAGCTAGAATGGATAAGAGATTGCAGAGATGCTGTTTTGTTTGACTTCTTTGTCTCAAAATACTTCACATAGAAGACTCAGCTGGTTTTACTCAAAGTATGCTTTGTAGATCACCTGCATCCTAATAAAATTGGGAGCCTGTTAAACGCAAATTTGAGGAATCCAATTTGAGATCTCCTGATTCAGATCTCATGGGTTCCCTAGATACTTCAGTTTTACCAAATACCCTGATGCTCTTTTTGCACATTAAAATTTAGGCGACCAACCTACTCATCGTTTTCCACTCCTAAATCTCACTGCTGGGAACCACCTCAGGTTATTTGTGTGTCTTTATAGATGGCAGAAGAAGGGAGGGTGGATTTGCAGAGTAGTTCATATGCTTCAGTCTGGTAGACCTGTGCTATTCAGCACATTGTTTTAGTTTTACTTTATGTACCCAACCGACGATCATGAAATTTTTCATGTCACACCATGCAGTTTTTCCAGTTCCCATCAAAGCACATTTGTGTGCATCCACCAGAGTTATTCTCAGTGTGACCATAGCATCCCTTATGCATTTTTTTTTTTTTTGCTTGTTCGTTGCTACCACCTAATAGTCCATATGAGGAAATAATTGCCATTGAATGTTGGGAATATAATACATTTGAATCTTTTTTTTTTTTTAATGAGGAAGGCTGTTCTGTAGTCTGCATCATTCTGACTGCCTTGTGCATTTACTGGCAAAGTATTTTCTATTGATGTCCTAAATTTTCTCTTATGCTGTTTTTGCGTAATATTTCCTAGTCACCCTCACTGACCTGAAATTACATTCAGTTAATCCCAGTGCCACTGTTGTTTGTAGTTGTCACCTTACTCTGTATATGGCAGTTATTTCCATCTCCTTCTATTATTTATCCTCAACATGTGTCCTAGCCATCGAAGTGTCCATGCTTGTGAAACAGAAGAGTCAGAATTCTGCAGTGGTACAGGGAATGACCTTAAACTTTGTCTAACCCAAGGGATCCTGTTGCCATCTTGTAAAGTCTCATTTTCGAAAAACACTTTGAAAAACATACATATGGTTAGAAAGGAAACCAATTATATTTGAGTATATATTAAAACATTTTTAACAATGTTACAATACAGAAATATATGTGCTTCTTTATCAATTTATGAAGTAACAAGAAGCAGCTGCATGTTTGATGTGATTATAAATTTGAAGAGCTGCTGATCATAAATAACATTTTGTGATAACTCTAAAAACTACTGCAATGTGAAAATATCTGTAATTTATACTGGAACAAAATCACAAATACTGCTAATAATTCTGTGGTTTTTCAGTTATATTCATGATAGAAGAAAGTGTTATAAATGTTAGTTGGAGATTATCAAAAATAAAGAAACATTTCCCATTTAGGATCCTGCTCCCCATGAATCTTACCAGGAAACAGAGTTCCTGAGATGTAAAATTAATTGCCAAGATTACGCTCTTCTTAGATAAATGAATATGCTCTTGGATTCCCCTTACTTGTTTCTCTTTTTGCTATCGTCCGCTGTATCTGTTTACTGAATCATAAGATGGGCTCTATTGGCAATTCTGCATTATGATTCTTCCATAGTTTAGTTTTCTCTGTGTTACATTTGATTCCAACAATTCTGTGCAATTTACATTCTCTGAGGTACTTTAATTTTGTTTATTAATGCTGTGTGGATACCATATTCAGTATTATTTCTCCTAGGATGGAGTCTTCTTTAATATTTTTCATTGTTATCAATCAATGTGTCATGTTCTTACTTATTTAGAGGAAAATAAGCAGAATCATTGCAAAAATAACAACAAAAATGATGAGCATTCTTCTCTTAGCCAGTATGGTCTGAGTGAACTGGACTGAACCTCAACTTTGATCAAAATATGAAACCTGAAGAGAGGCCAGAAAAGATTGGCCATGTCAATAATGATGTATGAAGAATGGGATTGTCATGTGTTGTCTGAGTGAATCACCAAGAGACTAGGGAAAAGTAGAGTGCACTTTACATAATGGATCTCAGTATCTCAGAAACTCTACTTAATTTTTTTTTTTGGAAGCAGACCTAGATTACAAGTAATTAACTGTATTCTATATCACTTAAGCTTTATGTGTTTAGATTTCTCCCAGTCACTTCACTGTTTTTGGAATATTTTTCAGTGTGGAGTCAAAGATGGTATTGTGTTAATTTTTAAATTTTGTATTGTTATTTAATTTTTTTACATATAATGTGATCTTATCAACTAGACTACAAAGGTTTTGAGATCAGGGGCTGCTATAACATATTTTATTTCTTTTCATCTTTCATAACTTTTATAATGGGTGTTTTTCTAGAAGTATATACACACAGTTTAATAGAAATAGTATTAGCTTCCACTCAGGCAGACCAGAGTGAAAATACCACCTTTACTTATTTTCACTGAGGTTTAGCCTAGCCAGTTGTGCCACAGTTTCCTTATCATGTAATACTTAACAGAGTTCTTTAGTAGGGTAATATTGTGTAGAATGTAGTCAAAATAGTACCTGGCACATAGCAGGTGTTTGAAATACACCTATTGTTATTACTCCTACTATGATTCAATAAATATTTGCTTTATTTGGTGCTTTTATCACTAGTGTCTAGGGTGCTTCTCTTGTACTTTTTATTATAGCAGTCTTAGAAAATTGGAGATAAATAAGGTGAAAGCTTGTGGAATAGAGCAGGATTGAGCTCACCCATACATTTGAGCAATTGTTTATTGTAGACATGTCATGCCTATTTGTCTTTTTCCTTTTCAAAGAATTGCTCTCATCCAGCGTGGGCCATGTTTTCACTTCAGTTTTTTACAGTCCTATTTACTAAGTCAGTGAAATTGTTTATATTGCTTTCAAAGGGCCAAGAAGAGAAACTGTTTGGATAGAGGAAGAATTATGCTGGGATTTTAGGGAACTAATATATAATACTCAACTTTTTCTCTCTCTTGAGTTTAGAAAATATTGAGAGAGGATCCAGAAGACAGATGAATGGGGACCAAAATTTAAAAATATATGTCCTATGTTTAAAAATTCTAATCATGTTGGAGAAGGTGACTTTAGCAGTCTAATACTTTCTGTAATTTATGGTCATAATTCCTTAAACAAAACAAAACACAAGACCAGAAGCTGTCTCCTCCCACATGCAGAGAGAGCCTGCACAGATAAGCTAGTCTTTTAGGGTGGCTAAAAAGGCATCTTCTCTCCAGGTTCCCATATTTGAAAAGACAGAGAGGACATTGCTCTGCTAAACATGCTCAGTTTCTTCTCTGCCTTCCATCTCTCCTTCTCTCAGAGGAAGGAATGAAAGAAAATGGTAGAAAAGGACTCTGGATTCCTCTAACTGATGGCCCCTCAAACTGTGGTCCCCAAGCCAGAAGCATCAGAATCACTTGGGGAGTCATCTGAGGCTCATCCAGACCTGCTGACTTATGTTGCAGCCTAGTGATTTGTGTTTTTGCAAGCTTTCCAGGATACGCAGACACAAGCTTAAATTGAATACTAGTGCTTTGACTCAGTGGTCCTTAACCTTAATTATGCATTAGCATCTTCTGAGAAGGTTTTAAAAACTATTCATATTTTGGCCCCGCAGGCAGAACAGCTTTGTGAATTAGAATTCCTTAGGGTAGGACTTTGGGGATTCTTGTGTGTTAAAAGCTCTGCAGAGGTTGCTGGTGTGCAGCTAGGGCTCGTATCTTCTGCACATTTTGGCTCAAGGCGTGTGCCATGGTTTGGAAGTATTCCCAAGGTGTGTTGATCAAAGGCTTGGTCTTCAGCTGAGAATGCTGTTTGTTTAAGAGATGGGACCTAGTTAGAGGAAATTAGGTCTTTCGGGCCATGTTTTAGAAGAGGATATTTGGGGCCAGGCCTCTCCCTCGCTCCGTTTCCCAGCCATGGGGAGGCAAGCAGCTCCTCCTCCAGATGATCCTTGCCATGATGTTCTGCCTTATCAGAGGGCCAAAAGCAACGGACCCAATGACCATGGACTGAAACCTCCTAAGCAGTGAACCAAAATACACTTTTCCTCTTTTAAATGTATTTTCTCACAGCAACAGAAAGCTGTGTGAAGTAGTAGGTGTCCTGGGAAATACCACACAGAACAAACTCTGACTCTGGCAACTTGGATGTTTTCTTTCCTTCCATCTCAGTATCTTGCATTTTGATTTTTATGAAGCTGCCAGAGATTCTGTCTTGATCCCCTCATGGGAGCTGATGACTAAGAGCTTTGTGGGGTGCTGAGTCCCTCCAGCAAGGACACTCAAATACCACCATGGACACTTTTACACTTATCACTTAAGATATAGACTGCCTTGTTTCAAGACCTCACAAAATCCAGTGGAGGCAGATACCATCTAATACATTTAAAAGTGATATTTCTTACATCTCTGAAAGGAATCCAGTCTTGAGACTTTTTTTGTTGACACTTGAAATTATACGTCAGAGGGCCAGTAAAAAAAAGTAGAAGCATCACAGAAACATCTAACTTTGTTGAATGGATGACTATGTGGAAGAATGAAAGTTCTTATTGGAGATAGTTTTTTTTGGAAATACACAAAGAGGTCTCCTGAGGGTAATGTGGCAGACTTTATATGGTTTTTCTTACACATTATATATGCATGTTATATATGCATGTTAAATCCATAAGCACTTTCCCCCCTACAAAAAAGTGTTATGAATCCATTTAATACATTACTCCACACAGAATGATTAGGAATTGAGATCATATGAGGTAATGCCCAACTTTCTTCTGGGAACCCACCAGGCAAATTGTGCCTGTCTGTGTGGGGCACATCTTTAAATAGACACAGTTTTTATAAGTAAAAATCGCATGTGCAATTAATTTCAGCAATATATTTTATGGTATAAATGCATCAGATATTTTTGCTTCAACATTATAAAAGTTTATACTGAAACTAGTGTATTTTCTTTTTATTTTTGGTATCAAAATTTCATAACATAGTGTGTGTTTTACAGTTACAGCACATTTCAATTTAGATTGGCCATGTTTTAAACACTTGCTATCCTCTTTAGGTTAGTGATTACTATTATGTTGAGCAGAAAGTTCTATACTTTTTTTTCCTTTAATGTTAGAGCTTATACCCAGGGCTTTGTATATGTCGTGCAAGTTCTCTATTACTGAGCTATACCCCCAGCCCTGGACTAGGAGTCCCAGTTCAGACACCAAGTCTGCCTCTAGCCTTTCTTTTAATTTGGCACTCTAGCAATTGACAACGATTCAGACTTGATTTTTGAACAGTAGCTCATTGTTTTCTCTTGATAGTCTTTATTTAGAACTGAAAGAATACCATCAATTTTGCTTCAATTAGCATTAAGGAAATCAGTTTTGAAAAATCCTATTTCTCTTTTCGTTTATTTGATAAAAATGCATTGTCTATCATAGTAATTTGGGCAGTGTCTTTTAAAAAATAAACCTGGGGGCTGGGAATTTAGCTCAGTGGTTAGAGTGCTTGCCTAGCAAGTACAAGGACCTGCGTTTGATCCCTGGCACAATAAATAAATTAACAAATAAAAATAAACCTTATAGACTCCAGTTAGATAAAGTTAGAAATTTCACTTAATCTTCATTATAGGTCCGTTATATAGATGAAAAAAATGGAGTAGAAAAAACTGAGCAATTCAAATGTCTAATGGCAGATTCGATATGTTGAATGTCTTCAGATGTCTGTGCTCAACTGCTTTTCTATATTTGAGCTGTATTCTCTTTATGTCCTAAACATCTTTTTATTCTCCCTCTCAATCTTCTAATCTATCCTTTGAAATTTGGACAGATGCCACCTACTTTGGGAATTTATCACTATGTATCTAAACTAAGAGCCCATTGTAAATATTTCCACTGTGCTCTATTCCTATTTCTAAGTTGTATTTTTAATTTTTATTTATTGTCCACCTCACTAAAACATGCACACTCTTGTATACTCTAACACCTGGTGGAAGCTGTGTTTTGGAGGAGAACTTCACAATATATTTGCCCGCCAATTTAAAGTACTGGCAGCAATAGCTGCCTGTTCTGATTCCTCCATGATCTTTTAGAGTTTCTACTACTATATCTTTGAGTTTCTAAGTATTTTTGTCTTCACTTCTGTTTAGCTACTGTTTGAGGTTGTTGTTGAAATCTTGTTATACTTTTGCTCCTCTTTCCTCTGGCAATTTCTACATAAAGACTTTGTGTATTTCCAGACGTCCCTCAAACATCCACTTGTGTTTACATATTACACAAGTCTATTTTTCAAAGACTTTATTCGATTATTTTCATATAATCAAAAACATATTTAACTATTTGATCTTATTTTAGGTTTGCTTTCAGATTCATTTTCAGCTTCTCAGAAGAAAAGTGAAGCATATTTGAAGCTATCAAACATAGATAGTTTTAAAGTAAGCTTACATTTCTAAAAGTAATATTTTAAAAATAAGTTGTGGTTTTTTCAGAAAAGATGACAAAATGAGACATGCAGCCAAAGATAAGAACTGATTGAGAAGATTATAAAAGAACGTGAGGAATAGGAGAGTAGACTAGGTACTAAAAACTCTTGAGAATGCAATTAGGAATAAGTCAAACATTGATTATCTGAGGACCATGAATAAAAAACAGCTTCAGATCTTTGATGCTTATTTCAAAGTTCATCGACTCCAAGGAAAAATCATCAAGAGCCACATGGAAAACTGCTTAATTATCAAGACATGTGTAAAAGTTTTCATTTGTTCTAATTCTTAAAAGGTTAAGACTCTAAAACATAATTCAGAAAATACAACATCTAAATTTAAGTCTTCTGTTATATAGAGTAGTGAAAAGAACAAAGGGAAGAAAAGAGAGGGAAAAGGGAAAAAGAAATGGAACAAAAGAGAAAAGGAGAGAAAAAAGAAAAGGAAATGAAGACAGGTGGATAGAGAAAGACACCAGGAAAAGAGGAAGAGAAAAGCAAAAGAGAGATCATGGAGATGGGTTCAGCAAGATGACTGAATGGCTAGCCTGCAGTATTAGGCAATGGCTTTGGTCAGCTTGGCCCTGGCCTTTGGCCCATTGCTTATCTCCCAGTGCACTTTGAGATGGTGGGCTCTTTGGCACATATGCAGAGATATTTCTGCTTTTGCTTCTTTAAGTCAGAAATGCAGCACTGATGGGATGTCATAACAGTTCCACAGTATAAATTCCTCCATGAACAGCAGTTTTTGTGATGACAGAAATATTAATTTGAGGTCCAAATAAAATCAAAGGGTTAGGTCCACATATGTACTAAAGGTTTCCTATTCTGACTTAAAGACCAAAGTTGGAATTTATTGGTCATTTGGAAAAGAAAGCATCTATAAATTCAATACATATCTGACCAGAAAAGATGAAATGGCATTCCTATAGACTGCTGCCTGTAAAATGCTGAGCGAACAGTGACAGAATTAATGTACCTTCAAAAGTAAGCCATACAGTGTTCACTGTTTTGAGGAGCAGAGTTAAATAGAGAATATTTCAGTGGTGTGACTGCTGGTCGTGATACTTGAGTTATGGTACATTGCTAAGTCACTGTCCTTGCAGATTATTCTGGCAGCACACTTTGGAGTGGCAGGCTGAATCTAACCCATCTATCATGCTGCTGGGACCAATTTTCCTTTCTGATTTCCTTGGCAGACTTTGGGATTCCCTTAAGGAAGCCATGACATTTGCTATCCTTGGGAGATTATTAGAGGTTGATGATCAATCTGTTTATCCCTGAGATATCTGATTCATGTGCCTGAAATTTTCTATTTCCTGGACCTCATGTTTGGTAGAATAAGATCAAGGTAAGAAGGGTGAGGAGAATGTACAGTGAAAATCTTTATTTGCTCCTGTGTTTATTTTATAGAGATTCGTTAAATACTCAACACATGTAGTTTAGGTCCTGTTTGAATACTTTTTTGTGTATCGTTCTTCCACTAATTACAGTGTCATTTAAATGGCCTTTGGAGTTGCCTTCATCAAGAAGGTGAGGCTAAGCAAAATCTCTTCACAGGATCAATGCTAGGAAGCAACAGAGTTATGCTTTTAAATGTTACACATCCGGACTCAAGACTGGTATTTTAAAGCAAGTTACCATTTTGCCTGTTTATTCATTAGTATATTTAGTTTGGAAGCAGATGCTAGATGCTCTGAAGAAGAAATAATGTATGTCAAGGATTTAAAATAAAGACTAGCACAACATGGACATTCAATATATAATCATTTTCCTTGGAATAATTATGATAGTATTTTTTCCAGAGTGTGGCTTATGGCTTATGAGTCTATTTTAACTTCATTTATTCAATAAATTTTCTTATCTAATTTCTAAGCCCAATGGTTAGAAGTTGAACATTAGGACAGAAAACAGTTCTATTACAGAAAAGGGCAGTGATAATTATGAGAACTGATAGCTAAAAGCCTGAAAACAATAACGTTATAAAATTTGGCATGTCAACTGAAACATAAAACCAAAACATTTACTGATACTATCTAGTTTAGTAGTAAAATAACATCATTAATTCAGTAAGTCTTGCAAAGCACTTTGTCATAATGCTCGCTGAGCAATCATCTGTAACATTTCTGGCCACGTGGTCTGCTGATAATGGATTAATTGTGCTTTTATATCTCTGAAAAACTTTTTATCTTCATTTTTGGAAGACATTTTTCACTGATAGAGAAATTTAGATAGCTTTTTTCAGTATTTCAAAGACTTCACACCACTATCTTCTCATTTGCATCATTTCCAGTGAGAGATATGTTTTTGTCCTTATCTTTGTAAATATGACTTCTTCCCATCCCACATTCTCTGCATGCTTTATTGATTTTATTTTATCATTGGTTTTGAACACATTTGTTATGCTGTGTCTTGGTGTAGTTTTCATCATTGTTCTTGTGCTCGGGATTTGTTGAGCCCCTGGGACCTGTTGGTTTAATATCTTTTTCTGTTTTCATCAAGGACTTTCATTACTATATACTGGACTACCTGAAGTAAGCCAGAGCTCACTAATGCTCTGTTCCTTTAAAAAATTATTACAGTATTTCCATCTCTGTGAGGTATTTTGCATAGTTTCTGTTGCCATTATTCCAAATTTACTAACATTTTGGTCTGCAATGTCTAAGCTGCTGTTCTTTCCAATTTGGGTATTTGTGTGGGGTGCTAGGGATAGAACCCAGGCCTTATTCATGCTGAGCAAGTACTATACCACTGAGCTACATCTCCAATCTGTTGTGTGTTGTTTTAGCTTCATTAAATTTTAGTTTTTATTCCTAAACACTCAGTTTGGGCATTTCTTATTAGCTTTGTTGCCTCTACGTAAATTTTTGAATATATGGTATATAGTGATACCAACTTAAAACAAGCTTTTCTGATAATTCCAACATCTGTGTAAGTTCTGGGTCAGTTTTAGCTGATGGATTTTTCTATTCATTATGAAATACGTTTTCTGCTTTTTTGCATGCTTGATGATTTTTGGTTGAATGCCAGGCATTATAAATTTTATCATTTAGGTTATTGTATGATTTTGTATTTTAATAAATATTCTTGATATTTGTTCTGGCACATATTTGCATTAGTTAGAAACAATTTGTTTCTTTAGATCTTGCCTTTAGGATTTGTTAGAGAAAATACAGCAACATTTAGGCTAGGGCTAATTATTCCCTCACACTGAGTCGGGGTCCTTCTGAGTTCTCTGGTCAGTACTTTGTACATGATGAGTTTTCTGCTCTGGCTTGTAGCTGATATTCTCATCTCTGTGTGAGTGCTGGGTGTTATTCCCTATAATGTTTTGGGGGTGATTCTTTTTTCTTACCTCAAGTAATTTACTTAAGCATATGTTTTGATCGGTATTTTGCTAAATACTCTTGAAGGATATGATGCTGCATCTTATGATTCAACTTGTCCGGTCCACAGGATGCCCAGACGTTTGGACAAACACTAATTTGGGAGTGTCTGTGAAAGTGTTTCTAGATCAAATTAACATTTGAACCTGGGGACTGACCTAAGCACATCACCCTTCTTAATGTGGATCAACTTGAGAACGGAATAGAATGAAAAGTCTAAGAGAGAACTCCTCTTGCCTGACTGCTGGAGCTGGGACACTGGAGTTTTCTGGCCTTTGGACTTCAAATGTTCATATAGGATGTTAATTCTGGTGGTTTTCAGATCACACAGTAACTCTCCTGAGTCTCCAGCTTGCTGACTGCACCTATATAGACCTTTCAGCCTCCATATTCACCTGAGCCAATTCCTTATAATAATATTCTCTCTCTCTCTCTCTCTCTCTCTCTCTCTCTCTCTCTCGCTCTCTCTCTCTCTCACACACACACACACACACACACACACACACATATACACATGATTTATTTATTTTTTTTTTTTTTCTGGAAAACCCCAATTAACACAAGGGAGTTCTTTCTGTGATTCTCCTCTCCAGACATTGTGGTCTCTCCAGAATTTCAGGTCCATATCTTAACTCATAGAAGCTACTGAAATCCACCCAAGTTCCACCAATAATGGTGTAATAAGCATCTCACCCTAGAAATTCTTTCACATCAGTAAGCTGGGGAAATTATAAGGCTCATCTCTTTATTCCCAGGGATTACTATGCTTTCTTAAGTGGTTCAGCAACCTGATCATCGTTGCATGTATTATTCGAGGGAAAGTGTTGTGGTTTCAGGTGGGAGAGTAAATTTATTTTACCTTGGCTTGAATTATAAAAAGTTTGATTGGTGATTTAAATTATAATTAAGGGTCATAAATAACTCTAAGATACTTTCTATCAAGTACAGTATTTATAAAGTTAAGGCTATGTATTTTACAAAAGATTTTCATCCTTGTTTAGAAGAAAAAATTAAATTTAGTACTTAGAATGGTAAGCCTCAAATATCTGGAAATGTTTGGTCTATGGAATAATTTATTCTGAAAGTGTTTTTGAGGCAGAGATTGATTATGGTAATAACAGTTCCATTTGGGATATTGTGGGTGACTTTTGGGGGAATGTTTTCTGCTTAAGAAATAGAGATCAGTTGAAGGTCTGTTGAGGGTAAGAAAGAATGGCCAAGAAAAGTATCAAGTAGGTGGGCTGAGACTCTGCCCACATGTGCAAACTGTTCTTCAACCCTTAATTCCTCAGCAGAAAACTCCTGTGAGATCCATTAATGGTCATTTTTCTATTTGAAGCACATACATGGTTACTGTATAGCTCAGTACCTTTTATTTCTAATTTTTAAAATGAAGTTTCCAGAATAACTGTAGTTGACTTGCACTTTGTGGCCTTTACAGTTTTCAGGCTGGTTTCATCTGTGACCTTTATCTCAAAGCTTGGCCTGGCACATGTTAACTAAAGTTAGGTCTACTTCTGCTGATTTTTTGAAACCAGTCAGTGGAAAAACAAGGTATGAGAGGTAACACTTAATTTCAAGTGCAGAAACCAAACCAAATCAAAACAAATAATACTCTATAGATTTCTGAATTCCCGGTTCAAAAATTGGATACATCTCCTAAAGGACAATAGGTTGATGTTAAAAGAGCAATTACTCTATTTTATTCCCTTGGTCTGGTTAGGTTTGCCATACTTCATACCATAATTATGCAAAGTTAGTGGGCCAAATCTTAAGACTTTTAAAATAAAACAGTAGGTAAGGATATTGTGATGTCAAATATTGAGTGATTAAATATGCCCTGTATATATAAGCATCTTGAACTGGTCATACTACTTTTATACTTACATGTTTTATACTATCAAAGTGAACACAAAAACTTAAAGGCTTATACGCAAATTAAATGCTGTGGCTAAGACTATTAACTTGAACTTATGAATCTAGGCTCCTTGAAATAGCCACATGAAAGATCTTTGCTTTAGGGAGCTGAATAATTTTCTTGGGTCAGATTTTTTTTTTTTTTGCTTTGTTTGGCTCAAAAAGAGTATTCATATTATGGATTAGTATGCTGTAAAAATTTGATTTAAAATCTCTAAAAGCCAGAATAAGACTATCTACAAAACTGTCAAGATGCATTTTGGGCTGTCCCTCTTCTTCCATTTTCTCATTTCTTCAAAGGATTTAAACGCAACTGGGATTGTAAAAATCACATTAAAATTGAAAGACTGTAGGATAACTTTCACCTGGGGTGCTTGTTAAAAAATGCAATTTCTGGTGTTTCATTCCAGATCCACTCAATGAGACTCTGCAGGGAGGCCCCTAGAATCTGCATTTTTTACGCTTTCCAGATGTTTCTTACACATACTAAAATTTGAAAACCACTACCCTTGAGTTTTAACTGCCACTAATAGAACTTTTAATGAATATAGCTATAATTCCTGAATTATTATTGATTAAGAAGATCTGCTTTTAATATATAATCACTAAAATGCATAGCTGTGTGGGCTGAAATATACAGATGTGTTGCACTGCTGAAAACAGAAAGAAAGTCAAACCTCTGACTGAGTCATGTTTGAAGTTCAGCTGTGAAATTTGATGGCTTTTAGCTGAATCTAAATGCCAGGCAAAATGTGCGTCTGTGTTCTCTACCCTTCCTCTCTGACACTGTTTCATGGTCTGGAGGCTGATCTTTATGCAGGAATGGCTTATCGCTGCTCGCTGGATTTCTGCAGAAAGCATGGGCTGCAAAGTCAAGAGCTGCAGACTTCTCTGGCTTTCTCATCTGAACAGTCAGTGACAAAGCTGTATCAGGTGGAGCTCGCCACTGATTTAATTTGATCTTTCCAGAGAGGATTAAATATATTGTTCTCGCCCCAGTTAGAATGTTGCTGCTAAATTTTGGTATGTCAGAGGCTTTTTCATTTTCTCAGTGCCAATGCTGGCTGGGATCGTAAGTGACAATGTGGCAGTATTTGCATTATTTTCCTTAGCTGGCACATTTTTCAACCATGTCAGAGAAGAAGTGCTTTGAAGGAAAACTCACAGAAAATATAAGGATGGTTCCTGGCCCATGCTCTAAAGCATTGCAGATAGAGCTGAAAAATGGCTAAAGGAATACATAAAGCCTTCTCTCCTAAAGTGGCACCTTGCCTCGATGCATGTGTGCATGCTACAGGTTGACAGCACTACTTTCCCTCAAAGTTGGAGACCTGTTAGAAACTTCATGGTCATATTCTAATCTGAGAGTTCACTTAGCAGTCAGTGTGTCCTGAATTTAAAGATGATTTCATAATGATCACACGAATCAAAATACTTATCGAAATACTTCGGTCTTGTCAGAGTGCTTTCATTTACATCATCTGATTTAATTCTTGCCAACATTTATTTATTATTGTCTCCACTTTATGAAGAAGGACAAAGAATCTCAGAAGCTAGTAATCAGTGAAGCCAGCATTGGTCCCCAAATTTTTGAACTCTGAAATAAACAGATCATATCTCTGGAAAGAAATCATAAACTATACATCTGATTTCTGGAAAACAGTGTGCTCATTTGGCATCTATTTTGCTGCCTTCTATCAGTATGAGTGTGCTGTTAGCTTCGTCTAGCTAGCAGGAAGGTGATGTTGCCTCTTCCCACTCTAGGGGCTGTGGGGTAATATTCTTCCAAAATTTAAAATGTGTTTCAGTTATGGGTACTCGCTGGGGTGTCATGCTCATTGTTCTTATTTGTTATGGAAGGCATGATTTGAATTGAATAGCATTTTGTTCCAAGGTGCAAAATGATATGCTCTTAGAATTTAAAAAGTTCTTATTGGCTGCTATTTTAATCCTCCTCTATAACTCTGTGACCAGTAGGGCTTGCCAGTAGATCTGAATGCTTTCTCCGTCATAAGGAAAAAATATTGGTGGAGGATTCTGTGGTTAGAATTTAATAGGCATTAAAATTATAATACCACCTGCCTTTGACAAAAGATAATAATAGGAGTAGAAAAAGCCACAGCATGCGTCTATTCTTATGGTGAAGATTATAATGCAAGTGGAAGAAGCTACAGAAGGAACCCATTCCCAGATGTTCTGAAGCTAAATTTTCTGTCTTCAACATGAATTGTATTGTCTGGGATCTTTAATGGAGAACATTCCATTTGAAGGAATTCTTTATTTAGCAGAAAACATGAATTTCACTTTTGAACATCTATTGTAGGAAGACATTTCCTCATTCAGTTGAAAATTGAAATAAAAACACTATGCAGAGGCCTTAATGTAGAAGATACAAATGTGTGTATGTATATGATGATTGTTGCTAATTCAAGATAATATTTGATTCCACAAAGTGTTCATATTGCCCTTCCTTGATCACAGAATCTACAAAGGACCTGGACTACATACTCTCTGTACAAATAACTTTGCTGCATTTGTCATATCACTTTCATGTGCTATGAGAAGAGTTTAGGACCTGTTGAAACAAAGATATTTTAATTTTTTATAGTTACTGAGACTTCTTTAAGTATTTTAGACTTTTTCTTGCTCTAGAAAAGGATATAGCATATTATCTTATTTATTTTACTTATTATCATTTGAGAAGGCGAACTGGTCAAGTATTCCTGTAGGTTAAGTGGTGTTTTCTTGAAGTTCCTAGCCTGGCGGTGTTCTACAGTTTCAAATGTGATAAAGCAACCAATGGAACCTAACAGACAATGTCAGACCAAAGGTAATTTTATCTGTTCCACAACCTTAGAATGTGGCTCTTGCCAAAACTTCTGTGGGAAGGTAACTCAACTCAGAGCAGAATATTCTTTGAAGCTGCTTCAGAAATGATGATAACAGAGGATTGCAAAGTGATTTCTTAGATATTTAAATATTGTAGATACTGATATTGTGATCGGATATTAAATCCCAATATGGGTAAGAAAATTAAATCTGAATCAGTAGTTTTGTAAATCCCATGTCATGTATGATATCACTTCTAAAATTGGAATGTTTTTACCAATTAAGTTCATGGCTTCCTTGTCTTGGACTATTCTTCAATGAATACTATTTGGTGCACTCTTACTAGAATGTTAGCGAACGTCTGTATTTGTTCATGTATTTGTTCTCTGTATAACTTCTTTGTATTTATTGAGGGTGGTAGACATGGGTGAGGTGGCAGACATGGGGAGCATGTAAATGATAACAGGCGCTGCTTTGTTTAGTTAGTGTGTGCAAAGGAGACATTGACACAGGGTGAAGAAGGTAGCACATGTGTACTGAAGAAAAGCGAGCAGGGTGGGAAGAGAGGTTGGCCTACAGCACTGACATCTGCGTAAACTGTGCAGAGCGGGCAGTGGGTGGTGATGGAAGGCAGGAAGAATGTGATCTTTGGGTAGGAAATAACCGGGAAATTGAGTCATCCTGGAGCTACAGGGGAGGGTCCTCCCTCTGCCACATCTGCGAGAGGTGGTTGTGTACTTGCTTCTTGAGCACATTTGTTCACTTAGTATGATTTCATGATTTTTCCTGCATTGACATCTGGAGGCTAAAAGCCAAGAGAGACAGAGGTCACAGTGGAATCAATTTTTCTATTATAGATAAGAAAATCCTAGCAGGAGGGTCTCCGTAGATTAGTCTGTCCACAACCAAACCCAGCTTTAAGAATCTTTTGGTGATGATACTGGGATTACGTCTCAAATTTAATTTTAAGCTTCTTTCTGTAATCTCTTTGCTTTACATTTGCTCTCTTCTATTCCATTCATCCTTGAAATAAAATTGGACAATAGTATGTTTTAAATTTAGAAGGAAGGACTATTAAGTCATCACTTCAACTGCCATCACTTATGACGAAATTAGATGCCTGCATGATTAGATTGTTAATTACCGGCAAAAACTGCGTCAGAACCCGCAACCTGATTATTAATCCGTATTCTGCCCACTGAAGTCTGTAAATGGTTTATTTTTATTCAACAGGAGAAGACAGAAGAAGAATGGCAGGGAGAGAAGAAAGAAGTGAAGGGAGCAGCCAAGTCGCTGCAGTAAGTTCACTTGTGTTAGTCCACATTTCCTCTGAATTAGAGGCTCACACATGCCTGCAGTAATATGGCGTCCTGTAGTAACCGACCCGGAGCTGTGCGCGTTCTCCTCCTATCAGTCACTTTCACTGGTATGAGATAGAAATACTTGAGCTCAGCAACTTTCCTTGGCTTTTAAATCTTAGGAATTTTTTAAAGATCTGATTTAATTTAACGGCTTTTAATTCGTCTTTGCTGTTCTTAATTAAACAGTGGAAAAACAACTATTCATGTAGAAAGCTTAGAGAAAATATGATTGGAGATATGCCAAAGATTTTTCTTTTAACTGAAAAATTAGAAAGGTTGTCTCCTACATTAATAAATATATGTTCAATTTAAACTGAGTGATATTAAATTAACAGAAAATAATAAATTTTTTTACTTATCCTAGCAAGATTAAAAAATCTTGCTATCCTAGTTATTGAATTTCCAGTCCTGGTTTAAAGGCAGCAAAGAACTTTCTTTCTATTTTAAAAACATTGAAGCACAGTAACCTTCAAGGTCCTAAGTTTATTGGCATAATTTAATGGAAAATTTATGCTCCAAAGCATTCATTTTTTTTTTTTCCCCAAGCTTTGTGGTTTCCAATTTTTCAACTACCGAGTGGTGGTTAGTTTACATGGCAGGACAGAATCTCCTCAGCTTTTTGAATCCTTCAGTGGAGAACTAAGTCAAATTTTGAGTAAACCAAGAATATGATCTTATCCTTAGTTTGTCCTTGTGATTGTTGAAATGCAGCTACTCTTATATAAAGTTTTTAAAGTAATGCGCTTAAGCATCAGTTGTGTTTCTATCTCATTTGTTTTAAAACTGATTAAGCCCAGGCACAAATACTGAGTTAAAACAGTTAAGCTTCCTGTATACAATACCACTAATGCCAATGTAATATCTCAAAATGAAATTATATATTCTCTCCCCATGATCCTTTTCCCCCATCTCCAGCCCTCCACTGCAAGTGACATTATCCTGAAAAGATGCCCCAGCAAAAAGATATTAGTTTAAGTGATGTTATTTTAAATCAACACATATCACCAAATCTGTATTTCTGAATTTACATGACACGGTGTTAAAGGATTTAAAAGAAACTTCCTATATCCCATTGACGTGAATGAAAATTGGTGGACAGAAAGGGTACAGTTTTATAAAGTAATTTCAGAGTTGGGCTCTAGGGGCTGCTGTAGGCCATACTTTGGTTTCTGAAAACTACTCCTACTTGATATACTTAGCTAGAGTATAGGTAACCCCAGCTCCCGCACTCCTCAGAGCACTCCCTAAAAAGCTGAGAAATCCTGGGCCACCATTGTAAAATTCTCTATTTTGAGGATTTCTAAACTGAATTGTTTGGATCTGGGTGTATTAGAGACATCCCTTACAAACCCTGTAACTCCCTTGTTATTCAGGTAGTTATTGGGAATTGCAAGGGTTTCCAGGCTTAGCAGGGTCCTACTGTGAATCACTAACTAAGCTTATCCCAGTCTAAAGCAACTCTGGAATGTGAATTCCATCCTCCTCTTTTTCCCCCTCTAATCCCAGTCAAGCTTCATGACATCAGGGCGGTATTCTCTAACTTACTAGTTATTAAGAAAAGTTACCTGACATTGTTTTGTAGTCAGTGATACAGGTTATTTTGTAGTTAGTAGTTATAGTTTTACAGAATAATATAGAAAGTAGGAGACAGAATATCATTTGAGGTAGGCATCTTGTCAATGTGTGGCTCCTTTATTGTTTAGCAGGATGTATTTTAAAGTTGGAAGTATCCTTTATCTTGAAAATGAAAAACAAAAACAAAACTGGGGCCCAGAAAGATTATCAGTGTTTAAATCCAAGTCAAGTTATTAGGTGTCCTGTGTCAGATGTAAGCCTTTTTGAGAATCTAAGAAATATTAAGATTCCAACTGCCCTGAAGATCTGGTTTCCACTTTGAAATGTAGACTACTTTAGCAGCAGATACTCTCAAGGCACTTTATGACCCGTCTTCTGTCTGTCAGGCTACCTTTGACTCAAGTGGATTGCACTCAAGGTAGCTACATCTCTTTCAGAAGTCAGTTTGTTTGACCATGGTCTCATCAGCTTTGAAACATATCGATTATAGGTAGCTATGTTTATTATAACAGTTAAAGGAAAAAGCCATGAAAATCTCTCAGAAGTTGAATGGTATTTCATCTAATTTAGAATTGTGGAAACCAAAAGGAAAAAAAAAATAACTGAAAGCTTCCCCTAACCCTTCTCAAACGAAGCCCTAGAAGAGAGAGACAGTGTTTCATTCCCCTTAAAATTTCTAAGTAACGACTTTAAAATTAATGCAATTTTTGAATGTCTATAAATATTCCAAGTGTAACGTCTCTCTTTTTGGGGGGATATGACATCACATTTCTTTGACTCCCTATCTTTTCTTCCATTCAGCGATTGAAAAGAGGGTCTGGACGTATTGCATGCTTGCACCAAGGTACTTGTACCTCCTCCCTCCCCTGTTTCCTGGACAATATTTTCTTAGATAGAAGTGTATAGATAATGGGAAGACAAAATTAATTTTCCTTTCCACTGCTTTTGGCTTTAGTGGAATATGATGTCAACTTCATATTTTTGTGTTTAGAAGAATCATCTGGGGCTTGGAAAGCATTTCCCTAGACCTGGCTCCCGGAGATTGGTTCCTTCTGGAAATGCTCTGGATGGTAATGCCTGTGACTTCTGGCGCTGTGAAGAACACTGTCTAAGTCTAGGTGTTTTCAGAAACTCCAGTAACTTGCTGGAGTTACTTTTAAATCCTTTACTGTCACAATCACAGTGCTCTGTGACTTGGAATTTCATAGTTCCTCATTTATTTCTTCAGATTCTAAATCCTCCTGCAGTCTCATTTTTAAAGGCTGAGGGAATAAAATGCAAATATAATGAGGATTTACATGGCAAAGGAAAAGATTCCTTGAGAACCCAGAAGGAGATCCAGATTTCAAGTTTTTCCCTCCTGATGAACTTTGAAACATATGCAGTCCCTGCCGGGTGCTGTGTGAGGCCGAGAGGAGGAGAGACAGCCTTGCTTGCCTCTTCCTTTCTTTTGCTTGCCAGTCTCCTGCCTAGACTTCCAATTTCCTGAATCCAGCCAGAAGCCAAGTGAGTCCCAGTAACACAGGTTGTAGGAGTCATACCAGAGACACAGAGCAGAGCAAGAGAAGGGGGAAGGACGGATAGAATCTGAGGACAAGCAAGCCAAGGATCTGGAGAGCAATCCTGAGTCCAGGGCAAGCACCCTGCCTGGGAGGATTGCATGGGCAGGTGAAACACTCCAAAGTAGACAGTCTGGACATTGTTCTAGGGTCAGAGCAAGGGGTCCTAGGGCACTTAGGGAGTTTAGATCTAAAGAAGAAAAGAAACTGTTTTCACTGAGTAGCCTTCTCATTTCACCTTAACAGCAAGACAGGCATCCTTGAGTAGAAAGACCTCAGCTCACATGTCAGAGTCGATGCTTCCACACAGCTGTGCCTGGCACACTCAACCTCCTGGCCTGCAGTTTCTGTCTGAGGTTGTTCAGAATGTCTGATCTCGCTCTGTCAGTGTGATGAGAATACCATCTCACTGAATGGATCCTGTGGGGGAGTTAAAAAAATGAAAACAACAATTATATTAAATGTTTAGTTAAGAATGAAAAAATAGAACAGATGTGCCTTGGTGAATGTTTATTTTCTGCAGAAAAATAAATTCACTTCACGCTTTCAGACTCCCCTCTGGACAATAAGGTAGTGAATGTGGAGTTAGGTGGTAACTAAAGAATTTTAATTCTTTCTTTCAAATTTCATAGCTCTTTAAGGGCCAGTGTATAATGAGATCAGCGATGTGTGAGTAAAACCCACTAAGTGATGACTATAAACATCACAGTCTGCGTGAGGCACCATAAATTTACACCATGGCGAGAGCTGTCTGAAGGTATCTGCGCTGCTGCTTCAGCACGGGCTCCAAAGGCTGTGGGCTCTGTGCTGTGGGTGCCCCGCCACCCGCCTTGTCAGAAACACAGAGTGCTTTTGATGTGACACATAGCATAGACCCACAGAACATCTCTACAGTGGACTTGGTTTCAACTTTATTATTTTGCTAACAAGTTCTTGTGCCCCAGCCAGATATAACCTTTTGGTTTTGCTTCCTGATGAAAGATACCAGTCAGGTATTTCACTTGACTTTGGTAGATCCATCATTGGATTCTTTGCTAATCTTCTTTTTAAAAATCTACATAGTGCTTGCCCTGTTCAGTCTATCACTTTACACTTGAAGAGGTCATGCTTCTCTCATCAAGAAACTTTGAGAAATCCTTGGCTTTGATATATTTTATGTTACATGCCTTGATAGAGATTCTTGGGAAGCAAGGCCCATTTGTTCCCTGTAAGGTCATTCCTTTGCTGTCCATTACAAAAGGAGGATCAACTGTGCTTGCTTGAGTCTGAAGCATTCTCTTAGGTGATTTAAAGGAGACTGAAGGAATGATTGGCTTGTTTATGGTGATTCAGATATGCTGGATCGGTAAACTATGTTTCCTTCATAGGTCCTACAATGTCAACCATGTCTCTTATGTTCAGATCTGCTCCTCTGTTGGTTCCCAAAAACAAGTGCATCCTAAAATAGTTTATATTTTATTATCTTATTAGAGTCATAGTCTCTGGTTATTTTTAAAACCTTTTGGTATAAGAAAATGTTCTTGTCTTGGTTCTTCCTGTAAGCTTCTTAGGAACATTAATCATTACTAATATGAGAAATTAAAGCAAGTCTAAATATTGTTCTTAAAAATTAGGGTATTTGAACATAGTGTTTAGTAAATTTAACAGAAACACTGTCGACATTATTTAACACCTAACAATATTTAGTGGAAAGACCAGGCACTATGGGGAAAAGAGAAGCTTTCTGAAATCAAACAGTTTGTTTCAATATCTAGGAAATCATTTTGATGGAGACTAGTTTTGATTATATGATTTTTCTGTGATTAGGGCAAAATTGGATATTAGATGGGAAGCATTTATAGTGACCATGCAATTGTAAAGTGTCATTATTTTCCCATTGTATAATTTCAACCACCTAAAGTACATAACGTGTATTTTCTGTTCTCGCTGGATATATTCTTCCCTCAAATGTTGATTTTGGCAAAGAAACACCTATTGCCTTTCTCCTATGTATGTGGCCTGTCCTATATTGATTGATGGGAATCAAACACTGAAGGAGACAAAATTTCTTCTTCAAAGAGTTTCTAAGTGTAATGAATCTCCTAGCATTAAATTCTGCTTTTAGGACAGCAACATTAATTGACTGTGGAGGAGAAGCTTGGTAAGAGGTAGAGATAGCTGTACAAACTGGTTGTCAGATGTGTGCAGTACACCTGAGAACATTGCTTTTCTGGCCTCGTGTCCTGAGTGGTTTTTTCAGTTGCACAGGCAAATTTGTTCTGCTCCTCACACATTCTCTCCCCAAGGCAACCTTTAAACAAGGTGTGAAATTGTACGACTGTTTACCACTTGACTTGATTTTGAGACTACAGTAAGGTCACAACATAAGGATTGTAACTAGAACCTCGGCTTACTATGGGATTCAAACCATCAGTGTTAATAAGCTACATAAATTATACTTGAGACCTGGGAAAAGAGATGGAAGAAAATCAGTCTTACCAGCTGATTTGAAGACAAGTCAGTATCTTTGGGGAGGTTTTTGTTGTTGGGGAGGTTTTTTTCGTTTGGGGAGGTTTTGTTTGTAGGAACATGGTTGTTCATCTTCGTTATGTAAACCAGAGTCTCTATGCCTTAGATAGTCTCTTTATAGTGCAGTTTCCAGGTTTGTGTTGCTTTCTTAGCCACGACAGTGTTTAAAGAGAATATTAGGATTTGCTAATACATGACGTTTAGAGTTTTTTCATTTAAGGATATTTTTCAAAATTACCTAATCGGAAGGACATTTTACTGGATCGCTCTTAGATTAAATTTCATTTTAGAAATATGATGTGGCCCTAGAAATGATAGGAGAGAAATGTATTTCTAGTTTCCAAATAATTAAAACTTATGTTGCTTTTTATACTTGGTGAATTAAATGTTAGAAGAATAATTTTTTATTATGTAATAATTCACATAATTTGAATTATGAATATGCCTTATGGTATCACCTTCATTAGTTTATTGATAATAGACTCCAAAACAAATGTTTCTGATAACCTTCCTCTGAAGAAATAATTTGACTTTCTTTCCCATTTCCCCTTTTCATCTTCCTTAAAAATGATGAGGTGTAGTGGAGTGAAGATTGGATTAGTACTGAAAGCTTGCACTTTAGTCTAACTTTCAGTATTTACTATGAGCGACTCTCTAAAGTTCTTTGGTTTCAGTTTCACGTTTGGTGAGATAGAACTAAATAATACAACTTCACATAGCTCACAAAGTCTCACTTTGGAGAAGTAACATAAAAATTCTTAAAAATGCAAAATATTATATAAATGTAAAGTGAAATTACTAGACTGTAGTCTAATACAAGGTACTACACATGTGGGGAAAAATAATGCAGTATAAAAAGGGTGCAATTTTATTTTTAGTAGTACATAGTTCTCAGTGTGTGATACTGCTCAAAATTCAAGAAACACCATTTAATACATTTGCTTGTTCATTTAAAATAGAAAACAGAAGAAATCTGCATGCTGTCAGCATCCTGAACCAGAGACTTTCTCAGATACGTGATGAAGTTCATGGGGCCCCTCCTATAGGCACAGAGTAACTCGACCCAGGAACACGGCCTTTCAGCAACAGAGCCAGTTTTACACCACACATTATTATTTCTTGTGAAATCTGTTGCTCCCTCTCTCATCTCTAGATCCTGGGATGACAGCTCTGGCAGAAACAAATAGCAGGTGGGACGACATGTTATTTGTGGATTTTAGGTTACAGTTTGGCTTTAACATATTGCCGTGTCTCTTTTTGTAGGACTTGCCTTCCTTTTGTAGGTTCAGCACCTCTTTTTAAGGTAATGATTAGATTCAAGGCCTGCAATTCAGTCAAGATGTAGTCACGGGTCATTGTTCTATTATTACAGCTGGGCTGCGATCCTGCGTTGCCTCATCCGTAACAGTGAGCGTATTCATTTCAGTGGTGCCATCCTGGGCAATGTTGACTGCTCCTCACAGTCCTGCCCAAGAAGCCAGTCTCTTAGTTTTCTTTGTTTTTTATTATTTTGGAACCCATGTAGCATTGTGTCAAATATCTCCCTTTAATTTGTCCCTATTTGACTTTGAGGCCAGTTACACAGGATAACAGCTAAGACAGAAAAATCAAAGTGTCCAGGATTACCAGCATAAAGAGTAGAAGTTTATAAGGACAACATAATTAGCCAGTTTTCACCTGACTGTCGGTAAAAGTGATCATATTCATAAGTTTCACTCATAAAATTCTACCTTAAACAATGAAGATAGTATCTCTTTAAAATGTTTAGATCTCATAATGCTGACAAATACGCTTGTTGAAGATTCGGATCGTTGAACATTAACTTACCCTAGGGAAAAATATAAGGTTTATTTTTAAGAGTCAAAGAGAAAGAATCAGGCCCACTATTTCAACATAAATGAAAAGGAATTGAAAACACTCTCTAGACCCCTACATGAATTAAGAAATCTTAGGGTTGTAAGGATTGGTTCAAGATGAAGTTTCATTAAAGTATTATGTGCCCCTTTTGAGGACAAACAGTCTGAAATAATATGGTAGGAGAAGTCCCAGTAAGGGAATTTAATACCTACTGTATGAGCACAAAATAAGGTTGAAAGCTGAAGGTCTTGAATGAAGCTATGAATAATTTTTCTGTTTATGAAAATCAACGAAACAGCACAGAGTACAAAACATTTTATACATCTTAAAATTAATGAGTACCGCCTAAATGATTTCCATGTATTATTCAGTAATTGCTAGAAAAATTTCAGACTCTTGAAATTTAGAAAATATAACTTGAATTGCTTTTGCTTTGGTGCAGACAATATGTACACTGAGTGAAATATTTTCTCTTTAGCCAGATATACAAATAGTCATTTCCATAGTAATTTAATTACTCTGAAATAGTAACTCTTTACCTCTTCAGATTTTGGGGTGCCATCTTGATGTCAAAGACATAGAATGACTTAGGCTTTTAATATTTTTTTAAATTTTTATTATTACATAAATTTGCAGTACGTAATATTTACATTCCTTGTTGCATTGGTACATGTACATAACACATCCTAATTCCTTTCTTCATCCCCTTCCCTCCCCTCCCTGCAACTCTGGATCTTCTTCCTATTTGAAAAAGATCTTTTTCTCTGCTTCCTATTATCTAATGTTTATTGTGATCTTTATTTATAATTTGGGTTTCTCATATAAAAAAAATCCATGAGATATTTAAATTTTTGTGCCTGATATATTTTACTTAACATTATGGTCTCAAGGTACATCTATTTTTCTATAAATGACTCAAGTTTGTCTTTCTTTATGGCAGAGTAGTACTCCACTGTATGTAAATACCACATTTTCTTTATCCACTTATCTGTTGATGGACATACAGGCTGCTTCCAAAAAGAAGCAACCAATAGGGAGAAAAGACAGCCTATTTGATGGGAAACATTTCTCCAGCTATTCCTTAGATAGAGTACTAATATCTAGAATACATAAAGAACTCAAAAAATTGGACCCCTCAAATAAAAGATCCAATCAAAAATGAAAAGTTAACTGAATAGACTCTTCAAAAAAGTACAAATGGCTAAAAATTCATGAAAAAATGTTCAACATCGCTGGTCATTAGAGAAATGAAAATTAAGACTTGGACTATTGAGAAGAATAACTGTGTCAGGTATTCACAGGTATTTCTCAACCCTGGTCTCTAGTAGACAGAATTTTACCACCTTGATTTCATTGCAATGACTTCGGAGCAGCTTGCCCCTAGCCACGGGAGTGCTGCTTTGAGAGATTATTGTGTATCACCAACTCTCCCTCCAAAGTGGTAACATACATGCCTTTAATCTTGCTGATCCTCTTCCCTGCACTCTTACCTCATGTTTTTCTCCCCAACTTTCATCTGGTTTTCCAGTTTTAAAATTATTTAAAATTGTTCTAATCAGAATGGCTCAAATGGTGTTCATATTGAAAATGATATTGCTGAGGTTGTCTAAATTATTTACAAAAGCATATTTAAATTTACTAGAGATTTATGGAAGAGAAATGAGACCAATGCTAATTCTTTGTTTAGTTCTTGCTCTATGCCAGGAACACATTATTCCCTTTAAGTTTTTCAACAGTCTAGCAAGGTAGGTGATATTTTCATCTTGGTTTCAAAGGGAAGCTTGGTAACCAGGGTTACACAGAGAACAGAGAGTGTATCTAGAATCTGAACTCACTTTAGGGTCCATGCTATTTTGTACCTACTAACCTGTAGATGGAGAAATAGAAAATTGTAGGGGATGCAAATCTGGATTTTTAAATCTATAGTGATGCCACCAATTATGCTAAATTGAATACATGTGCACTAAGTACTATTTTGGTCAGATTATCACATCTAGTCATTTAAGAATTATCTTGTGTTAATTAAAATTCAGTTCTGTTATTTACTTATGAGGTAAAATATAAACAAAGAATAGTGCATAAGACGGGAACATCAATAGATTTTTGCATATGCACAAACTTAATTTACCACAATCTAGATTGAGATATAGAACACTTGAAGGACCACTACTACGTGCCTTCCCAATCAGTAGTGCTCCCTCCAAGGTGCTTACTATTCAGAACTCAGTAATCATCAGTTTTGCCAGATCTTGACACCATGTAAATGGAATTATAGAGCATGTATTTGTAGTGCCTGGCTTATTTCTTGCTGCACAAAATCTGCACATTATTTGTGTTGTTGTGACACTAGTTAGTTCTTTTATATTCTGTTGTTTGAGGGTTCCATCTCTTCTTTATCTGTTCTCCTGTCAGTGGATATTTGTATAGGTTCGGTTTATGGCTGTGTCACAAATTTTCTTTCTGTACTTATTGCCTCAGTGTCCACTTGTAGGCCTGACATAAGTTGTCTGAAACCTAGTCATACCAAATCCAGTCGCCTTTGGTCTAGTGTAAACTTCCCCTTCCCATATGAGTGTTTGAGATAGTGCACGCTTGTTCCACATCTCACTGACCCAAAACTTGACACATTCCACAGCTGTTGGCGACAGTGAAATCTAATGATTAACAATGGAGTGGTGTAACTAAATCGCCCAGTGGTCTTTTTTTTTTTTCCCCAAAACTTGCTAATCCCAAACTCCTACAGAGAAACCTAAGGAGTAATGCACATGGACCTTACTAAAGGTGCAGTTCCATAGATCGATATTTCCCTCTCTGTTTCTCTCTCCCACTCTCCCTCTCTTGTCTCCTCACTGGTTGGCTCCCTGCTACTTCTGGTCTTCTCTTCAGCTGCCTATCAGTACTTTAACCTCTCAGGAATCTTTGAGCAGCAAATTTCTTCTGTTGCACGCTTTTTGGTTTTACTTCCTACTTGTGTCTCACTAGACACATGCACACACACACACACACGCACACACCCCACTACACACACCCCCCTGAATTTAACTCTCCACTCACTATCAAAGCTCTTTAGAGAGTAGCTATCTTGGCTTATGGCCACTCTCAAGAAAGACCTCAACCAAATAAAAAGAAACTGTAACGATACATGTAACAACAGACTTATGAATAAATCTGGTATAAACATTTTTGAAAGATGTTTTCTGATGGATTCATGTGTTGACTTTTCTTGGGCATGTAGCCAGGAATGGAATTGGTAGGTCACAGAGTAGGTGTACTTTAGCTTGCGCATATATTGCCAATCGATTTTTTTTAAAGTGGTCAAACCAAGTATGTCCCCACCAGGGATATATTACAGTTTTTATTGTTTCACACTCTTGACTACCTGGGGCAGTAACAATTGTTTCATTTTAGGCATTCTGGTGGGTGTGTAATGGTGTCTCATTGAGGCTTTGAATTGCATTTCTCTTGTGAGTAATGAAGCTGACTTTTTTGTATGCTTATTGACTATTTTAACAATTGCTTTGCTCAAGTGTCTATTCAAGCTCTTTGCCCTTAAAAATTGAATTATCTTCCTTATTGATTTGTAGATCTTTATGTATTCTGGATATGAGTTCCTTTTTAGGTGTAAGCATTGTGAATATTATCTTCGAATTTGTCGCTAGGATTTTTTTTTCTTTTAATGTCTTGTCTAAATAGAAGTTCCTAATTTCAACAGTCAGTTTTATTAAATGTAACTTATGTTTAGTGATTTTTGTTTGTGTGTAAGAAATTTTGTATATCCTAAAGTCATGAATATTTTTTCCTGTATATTTTTTGTAAAACAGAATTCCCAAAACTTTCTTGGTATATGGAGACTTTAATATGTCGTAATTTTTTGTAGAGCTGCTAAGTCAAAAGAAAACCTAATAGTTCTATTTATTAAGTAGTCAGGTGAAATAACTTATGGAGTTTTGTCGTAAAACAGTGTTTGGAAAAATAGCATAAATAAAAGAAAAAATAGTATTTTATTCTTAAATAAACACAGTAATGGGATATATGCCTATTGCGTTGCATAACTTCTCAAATCTTGGAATTGGATTGCACATCAATATTTTCATGCTCTGTTCCACGTTAAATTTTGCTTTTTATAATAGCTGCCATGAAACACCTAATTTTGCACAGATAGAATGAAATAATTCAATGTTGAACATATGAACAACTTGTAGCTAGGAGCTTGTGAGAGCTCTGACAAGTATTTATATTGTTGTTTCCTTTACAAATATAAAATAGTCCATGAACCCTTTGCCTGTGCCACAGTGCCCCAAGACATGTAGTTTAAATCTATATTTATTGTTTAACATTTCACATTTAGGTTTAGAATCCATCTCAGATTGTGAGAGATGTGTGTCAAGATTTGTTTCTTGCTGTATGGATATTTAATTGTTCCAATACCACTCTTTGTGGTAAATCCAGTGACCCTGTACATGTGGATATAGTTCTGGATTCTCTATTCTGTTTCATTGGTCTGTTTACCTATTCTTGCCTTATAGAAACTCTTGAAATTTGGTAGTGTAAATTTTTTGTCCTTGTTCTTCTTCAAAATTGTCTTGGCTATATTTAGTACTTTGCATTTACACACAGCTTTTAGAATTGGTTTGTGGTGTTCTGACAAAAGTAATCTCTGCTCTTCTTTCTAATGCAGTTAAACCAGCCTAATATTGCTGTGGCTTAGAGTGTATGTCTGGGGGAAGGTGCAAAGTTTATCTGCTCTTTTACATACCTTTTTGTCTAGGTGATCTTTCCTGTTTGAGACGAATATCAGGAAAAGGAAAAACAATATCTTTAATCAATGAGGAAGGATGCAGTGCTCTCTTTGGTTGGCTGTTGCTGTCTCATTTCTCGTGAATCTTGGTTGGACCCTGAGGCTTCTAACTGGAGGCTGTCTGGATGCCGCTTCTGTGACTGGGGCCTTTCATGGATGTATCATAAGATAATGAGTGGAGGAGGGGCTCCCACTGCTTATCTCAGGACTGAATTGTCTACGCTCCTTTCAACTCTACACAGTCTGTCTACCTCTTCTCTTCATGCCTCCTGTCCTTGCCATCATCTTTATCTAACAGGACATCTTAAGTGGAATACTGATAATACAGTATTATTACATCTACTTTGTGTATTAAAACAGCTACTTCGTGTGACTCTGCCATACTCACAGAGTGCTCACACTTCAGTGTAATCTCCGTCTACTCTCTAAGGCTCCTCTTTGCCATGATTGGCCACACGGGATCTAACTGGTGAGTATTCTGGCTAAGCCGACATGTAGTCAGAGAATGAAATGCTGATTTCCCTTTCTTGCAGTCTTCATCATCTTTACAGATGATTCTTCTGCAGTCTCCTTTTCTGTGATGGAGGAGAGTGAAGAGTCTCTCTCCACTGGCTTTATTTTCACAATCCTCCTGCCTACAAATTCATCTTTATTGGTGATAGTTATGGTTTATATGGTGATGGTTATTAACTAAGCAATGGACAATACTGTACTGCACTTTCCAGTAAGTTAGGCAACACCGTTTCTATTTGTGAACTTCTGATAGAATCAAAATTCTTGATACATGGTTAGCGACTAGTTTGTAGTTTTGGACTGTCACTGTAATTTTCCTCCTCCAGAGAACGGCAGCAGCAACAAGAACACAGTTACACATGTTCTTCTTCAGGCTAGTTTTGTTCTAAAAATCAAAAGCACTGAAGACTTCCTAGGCTTGCCTTTAAAAGTTGCTAATCTATTTTATAGTAAGAAAGGTTTCTTTTTTCCGACTTTGGTGTGTTATGAGTGGCTACAACTGAGAACAAAACTTTAGGAGATGGGGATTTAGCTCAGTGGTTAGAGTGCTTGCCCAGCAAGCACCAGGCCCTGAGTTTGATCCCTGGCACCAAAAAACAACAAAACAAAACAAAAGAAAAAAAAAACCAAAAAAACCCTTTCATTCTCACCAAGTATTTATATTTATCATGTTTTATACACTGTCCCAGCTTCTAAGTTTGTACATTAACAAACCTTATTTAATCCAGGTAAAATTTTGTATAGCTGTTACTGTTTGAGTTTTATTTTTTTTAAAAACCTCCAGTACCTCAAGACTATTGATCTTAAGAGATCCAATTTGCTATTTTAGCCATAGCCATCTCCCTGAAGTAAGAAATTTTTCACGGGAACAACCAGAAGAAGGTGTTGGGTGTGCATCCACTTGGAAAGATAAAAGCAGGATGACTCATTGGTGCATCAATTGTCATCTCCATATCACGTTACATGTTACGAGTCTGAGATGGTTGAACTTCTACCCAAAGTAATTTTTCATTGGAGGCTCTAAAGACTATAACTATGAGGTCAGCACTAAATCAATAATTCACTTTTATATTCCTGGAGTTTCTTTGAACTAAAGAAACAAAGAGAGGACGCATTCAGGATAATGAGTAAGAAAAGGTGTTATAAAAGATAAAGCTTATTTCATTTAGCTGTTGACTTCTAAAAGTTAGAAGTTTCCAAAAATGTGTATTTTTCATAATTTGAGTATATTAAAACCTAGCAGGTATTTGAAGAATTTGAACAATGTAAAAACATGTCAAATTTAAAGAAATGAAGTCATAGTTTCTTTAGACATCCAGAAAAGTACAAAGCAACCTCTGTCTTCAATGAAGTTTATTTTTTCCTTCAGAGCAGCACCTAATACTTCTGTTAAATATTCCTCTGCATCTTCCCAGATTGATACTTTTTAAGTAACATCTTTATGTTATTATTGACACAATTTTAACTTCAGGATGGCGACACAGGTTGACAAACACTTTATTGTTTTGGAGAGTCTCATTAGAATTTTTGTCTTTTTTGTTTTAATTTCACGTGTCCTATAACCCTACTCAATCTGACTTGAGTTTGACTTGAACTGTGATCAGTCAAGACCTCCCTTTTCCTCATTAAGCTGTTGGAAACTTTCTGTTTATATTCATTTCAGCATGTAATTTGTTTTTGCTCTATGATGCAAACCTGAGTTGTGTTTCATTCTTATGAAAAAGGCCCAGCAGTAAATCATCAACTTTGCTTTATCACATGGAGCAGATGGTCCATGTTGCTGAAGTTTATAAATTAATGTTGTTTTTAAGATACTAAACAAAAAAGAATCCTTTGCCTGCAACTGGAGAAAAAGTACATTATTACCACCAATGAAATTTTCTTTAACTTTTGGTATTTCTTTATTTGATGACTTGAAGATAATGCAAACCTGTACAGACACTAGATTTTTTAGAAATATTTTTCATTGTCTAAGTAGATCCTCTTATTGCGCTTTAGGTTGAACTTAATGTTAGATGTCCACACCGCAGATTATTTGGGTCAAGATGAAGCAGCGGTGATAATTAGAGCACTTGTATGAGAAGACTCTCAAATGGGTGGTTTCCCTTACTTCACCCTTTTAGCGAGAAAGTCCTGTAGATTTTCACATATGGGTGTCCCTACCTACTTTTATGGATAATTTATCCCCAAAAGAATGATTAAAATGATTTAGATATGATGTATGGAAAAGAATGATTACTCTTAATGATTAGTCAGAGAGAATCCAATTCAATAATTGTTGAAAATACTAATAAGAATTCCAATTTTGAAACTATCTTACAGTATTTTGATGTTACTGCCAAAGTGAAAGGCATATTCATCCTTCCACGTGAAACACAGATTTCCAACCCCAAATGTATTAAATATATTATTTATTCTTTTCATTTAATGTCATATCCCCAAATAATCATGGCAATAATTTTCAATAAGGGATACTTTTCTTCATATCTAATGGAGACAATAGCACTGCTTAAGTTTAACTTCCAATTAGATTGTAAGACTGGAAATGAGATCTAGAGCTAAAGTGAACTGGGACTGAGGCTGAGAAAATAGTAACATCAATAATTTATAAGTAGAAAACCTTCACATGAATGTCAGTTGTTCAGCCTGTGCTCAGAATGAAAGAATTAAGGGAGCAAGGAATATACTTCTGGAATTTGGGAAGAGAGAGAGAGAGAGAGGGTGAAAGAGAGAGAGGGAGAGGGAGAGGGAGAGGGAGAGAGAATTTACTATTTAAAAGAGTAAACTGAAAACAGGTATATTAGGGCATGATAGTGAATGCACATTTCTACATAGGAACTCTTGCAGTTGTGTTGCTATGTGGTGGTGCTTAAGAACTGACTGATACATAATGAGAGACAAAAGAGGCTCATGTGATAAGTAATCCAAGGTCACCTTTACCCCAGCATCTACAGCCAATGTTATTCAACATACAGAACTACTGTGCTTCTGCAAGAAAACAACAAAAAAACCGAGTAATTATTTTTAGTGTACCTCTCCTATTTATTAGTGATGAATCAAATTTATGATTTTTAAATTAGACATTTAGCCTAATGTTATTTACCAATTCTATTTCTAATGAAATGATTAAGCTTAATCTTTCAAAATATTGAAGTTTCAAAATGCATTCAATGGCTATATGCTCTAATGCTAAGTATTTTCTTATTTAGAAGTTCAAATGCTTGAAGAATAAGTTTCTATTCAAATCTAAATCTCTGAGTTTTTCTAGAAAAATGCAAGTAAATAATTGCTAATTAATTTATTTCCCAGGGAGTAAGTCTAGACAATTTATAAAATACATGTGTGACCTTCAAAATATGCTTAATATCATTTTCTTTAATCACTGAAAATTGGCTTTTCTGATTATATTATTTTGGTCATAATTATTATTTTTAATTGGGCTTTAAAAAGTTTTAGATTTATTGAAAAACTAAGAAGATAATATAGAGAGTTCTCATAAAACAACCTCCTCACATCCTCTCCATTTTCTACTATTACTGTTTTACATTAATACAATCCTTTTAAAATCT